>APFE030778288.1:0-78262 GCA_000404065.3 Pinus taeda | reverse complement strand
TTTTGCTTTAAACACACAAGATTTCCTTACTGGAATCTTGGCTGCCCTGAGTGATCAGAGCAGAAAATATTGTCACTAATCTTTGTGTTTAACTTCGTTCTTGGTGACTTTTTGGTTTGCTTAACGAAATAGTTTCTATGACCTATTGCTTCTTTGTTTCATCAAAGTAGTCATTTTGATACTTTCTTGGAACCGTTCTTTTGATTTTTTTTTGGTCTTTGCTACCAAAGCTTTCCTTGCTGCCTTTCATGGTCGAAAGCCCTTTTGAGCACATTTATTTTTTGTTGAGTTTTTATTCCTTGTTGGGTACAAACTTGCAAAAAGTGTTTCTTGCTTGTTTCGATTGTGAAGTGACGGTTTTTGTTGAAAGCATTTTCAAAATGACTCCCTTTTTGTTTTTGTTTTTATTTCTACTTTCAAGTGAACTTTTTGAAAAGTTTTAGTTTTCGCTTTCTTGAACTTGCTTTTCATTTTGCTTCCTTTTGTTGAATGAAAGTGTTTTTGTTATCTTGAGTTTTTCTTTTAATATTTAGACGAATTGCACTATCTTTGATTCCATCTAAATATAGTAAGTGGCAAAAAGGAAATTTGATGAACAAAAACAACTTTTATTTCTTGTTAGAGTAGTTTTCAATCTTGCATCGAGCATTTAGTATTGCATTTAGGACAAATTTGCATCTCTTTTGGCATGAAATAGATTTGTTAACTTTTGAGCGTGAAGTATGCATGAATAGAAAAGAAAATGAAGAATTTGTTTCACTAGAAGTTTCCTCTTGAACCCAGTAGAAGATTACCTTTCATCGAAAAACAATGACAAAGTGCATAAGCATGTAGTTAAGTTTTATTAATCTTTTTTTGCGTCAAAAAACACATCATCAGTTTCACTTCCACCATCCTTTGACCTAAAAAGAACAGCCCTTAAAAATCAAGCGCTAATTAAAATCAACTAGAACTGTTTTATTTTAAGATACACAAACAAGTTTTAGGATTTTAGGGCCTTGGAATAGGCGAATGGAGAGTTAACTCTCCAAGGCCGTTTAAACTGTCAAACATAGGAGTCTGAATAGAGAGTGCAAATCCAATAGCGTGAGGAAGACCAAGAAAGCTCCCGATCTGGGAGTTAAGCACGAGGGTTTTTGAAGACAGGGAAGAGAGATACCCCCTCTCCTACCTGTCCGATCTTACCTCACGACTGTTCCGCCTGGCTTCTACAACGAGTTGGTATCCATAGTTGCTACTCCTAGGGATCTACATAGGTGGCTGCGGAGGGGAATCCTGTGGCACCTGAGGTCGACGTTGCATCACTCTCAACGGTACTACTGGAGGGCACCCTTGCAAAGCTTGGGGGCTTGCACCGGCGCAGGATGTTGTTAGGAGGTCAGTGTAACTTCCTCTGTTACCTTCGCTGATAGGACTGGGCCGTCATTATCCCAGACTATCTTCGGAAGGCCCCTTACGTCACTTTCTTGTATTTTGATGTCCGGTCCTCATCACCCGGAGCGGAAATACTTGGAAGTTGTTTGACTGGCTGACTTCTTTTAGGGAATTTATAGTGAGTGCTCTTTGCTCCTTGTATATAGTTGGCTTTAGGTATTTTTGTCTAGTCACTTTTGGATTTGATATTCTGAGCGACTGACTTACCACTCTGCCGATCTTGAAAGAATTTTGGTTGTTCTTTCGGAAGTTGTGGAGTTGCCTCCTCAAGGGCAAAAGGTCTTGATTGTGTGTTTATATTCCTTGAAAATTCATTTCTACATTCCCGTAAGGGAAGGGTTTGAGAATCAGTTATATATGGCCAATATTCCTGTGGAAACCAACCAAGGTACCCTTCCAAAAGGGGATCCTTGTGCTTTTCCTTTCTTTGGAAACGTTGGTACTCCCTTGATGGCCACTTTGAATATTCCTGGGTTGAATGTTGGGCTGCCCGTTTGGTTGTGGTCTACTCCGAATATTCCAAATGCTCTTGAAGCCTCTCAGTTGAATGCTTTATTTCAAGAGCATCATATGGGTGCTAATTGTTCATCTTATTTCAAAGAGAAATCTGGGATTCCTTCTTCTCCTCCTTCTTGTAACAAGAAATCTAAAAAGAGGAGAAAGATGAAGTCAAAGAAGAAGAATAATTCTATCCCTGCATCTTCAACCTCTGCTAGTCATGTTGGAGATGGGCCTTCAGCCGCTGCAAGCTATGCTGGAGGCACAAGTCTAGTCACTACAAGTCATACTAGCAATTCATCTTCAACCGTTGCTAGTCATGTTGAAGATGAGTCTTCAACCTCTGCTAGTCATGTTGGAGATGGACCTTCAGCCGCTGCTAGTCATGTTGGGGGCATAAGTCTAGTCACTGCGAGTCATACTAGCAAAGAGTCACCGACCTCTGCAAGTCATGTTCAGGACTCTCCGCAAACCACTGCTAGTCATGTTGGCGGAATGTAGGTTGATAAGAAACCTGGACGTAGAAGTTTTAAACCTAAGTTCCCTTGTAAGATATGCAAGGGAGACCATCTTACTCATTTATGCCCTGGTATTCCAGAGGTTCAAAGGGTATGGTCCGAGTCTGAAAGTACTTCTACTCCTTCATTTGATATGGTTTCTTGTCAAACCCACCAACCATTGGTTGATAATGTGGTGGTGCCAATGCAATCTCTGGCCGATTACACTCCTCTTTTGGGGGGTGAAGCACCTAACAAAAGAGTATGCTTAATTTCTAGTACAGAGTCTTCTAGTATAGGGGGCATTCCGGTTTCTTCGAATGTTCCCCCTCCAAGTTGTAAGAGTGTTTCTGTTGATTGGGATAGTCTTGTCGAGCCTCGTCTTCCTTCTGCTGCACCTTTTCAAATAAAGGTCAGAATTAATTCCACAAATGTCTATCGATGTATGGTGGATGAAGGATCCTCTGCAAGTATTATATCCTCTTTGACTTGGAAAGCTTTGGGTTCCCCAAAGTTGTTGACAGCTTAGAGTCAGTTGTTAGCCTATGATAGAAGACCTGGTGAATCTATGGGTGTTCTTCCTCAATTGCCTATCACTTCAGGTGGGAAGACTGTCTTAATCGATATGATGGTGGTTGATATCCCTTTAGAATTTAATATGCTACTTGGGCGTGATTATGTCTATGCTATGAATGCTGTGGTGTCTTCACTCTTTCCAGTAATGTGCTTTCCTCATAACGGGAATATTGTCACTATTGATCAGCTTGCATCTGATAATCACCACCCTAATTCAACTTTACTGCAGTGTACCCCTTGGTTTGTTGCAAGTGTTTAAGTAGACTCTACCCCGCCACGGGTTAATTATGTGGCATTGAATCCTCAATGTTCAATCGCTTCTAAGAAGGATCCTTTGACCTATTATTCTCCTTCTTGGGACTTGTTCCCAGCAGTTGATCGAGAGATTCTTCCTATAGGGACATGGGACCCCTTAATTCCCTTTGTTGATCCTTGTAGTTCTCATGATTTCTTAGAACTTGTTTTGCCTTCACAGGAGGAAATCTTTGAAGCCATGAGTTATGACTACCAAAGGAGTCCTTGGCCTGAGCCCTACAAGGGGTTTGTTCAGCAAAACTATTATGCGTAAGCCGCAAGGCTGCGTGGTTCCCTGTACCATATTGTATATATAAGGTACGCATTTTCAAGTTTTGTATTCTATAACACAAGATCTTATATGAAGTTTATATGTGGGATGTTTTAACTTCGTGTCTAGTGTTCCTATTTATGTTTACAGAACTTGGAAGACTTCTCCTTTGGAAATTTTTATGGTTGGTCCGTTCTGATAGGTATTGGTTCTCGAAACTGGCATATAGGTTAGGTTTTTCCACCTGCATTGTGCACTTATCAGTTTTCTTTTCCATTTTTGGCCTTAGGATCGACCCCACCAAGTTATGGTGCGGAACCTTCTCATTGCTTAGAAGCATCATTACTTGTGTGGTAGAGCCTACCTTATCATGGGTGCCCTAGTTAGTACCTTGTTGTCGCTTGGCGCCCATGCAGATTTTTTGTCCTTAGGCTCAGGAGTCCTTTGTAGTCCCACCATGACTTATGCGTCGAAGACTCATTCCTCTTATCTTCTTCGCTTTGTTCTGGCCCTATACCCTAGAGGCTCCTTTGTGTTGAGTTGTACTACTGCATTGCATATTGACTGTTTGCACCTTTTGGCCTAGAGCCAGCTTCACTTGGACTCATGTTTAAGCCAACTTTTGACCATGATGACTGCAAAAATCAACCTTGCATACCTTTGAATTCTACAACTTGACACACCTTCACTCGTGGAAAGAACATACCTTTGAGTGTCACTGACCAGTTTTCACCTCCCTGCATTGAGAATAGGAATGTTCCCCTCCCAGGAACTAGATCATCTGTTTCATCGAAACTCGTTCTTTCCACTATACCATAGCATTCTTTTATTCTTTTTCGAGCTTAACATAAAAAGACAAAAAAATTAAATATTCCAAAAAGAGCGGGAACGGGATAGTATTTCCATCTATTATTGGCAACTAGAGTCAGTTGTGTCACCCTTGAATAGAGCACTCAAAACAAAGTCTCCTCCGCTTGGGTGTGATTTAGTTTGACTTAGGTACACCTTAACCTTTATTATTGAGTTAGTTCTCCCCCGATTGGTTACCTCTTCCAATCATATGGAGGGTTCGTTCGTGCCTCCTGCATGACGAACTTATACAGATTCATCATATGCTGCCATAGTCACATTGAGTCGTGCTTTTGTTCAAGGGAAGTTAGCCTGAGTCGGCCTCTCTGCGGTGTCTCTTGAATCATTTTTCAGTCGGCCATCCCGGTTGTCAGTATCATGTCTTACATCACATCAGTTATATTGGTCCTTTACTCGTGCTGGTTTGAGAAGGTCCCCATTGACTTCTTGCTGGCGGGTCTTGTCCTTATCGACGACGACATCTTGCTCTGAGGGCAGGCCTAGAGTTGCACCCTGGCCCTATTTTCATTATTGATAGGTTACCTTGTGCTCAGCATCGATCAGTATTATGGGTCTTTGACTGAGTGGTTTCCCTTGTGTTCGACGTCAGCTTACATTATCACACATTTGGATTCGTGCGGTACCTTGGTTTCCATTTGACCCTATTGGTGGATACCCCGCCTCTGTGTCAGCTTTCATTATTGGTTGGTTCAGAGGGTTTCTGCCATGCGCTAGCTACATCTTGTGTACGCCGGAAATGTACCTCGATTCGGTTACTACATCTTTCTTCGTCCGATTCCTTCCACATTATTGGCCTACGGGTTACACTCGCGCGGATCTTTCCCTATTGACTCCGACTCATTGCTCTGGGGCAAAGATCTAGAGTCCATTTGGCAGTACCTTGGGGTTTGCAGTCATTAGTGGCAGATACTTCGCTATCGATAGTGGGAAACCATCATTGTCTCCTGATCGATAGATTCTTACAGGTGTTCGACTTCAGCTCATTTATTCGCACTTGTTAGTTTGTAATGGGTACCTTGACGCTCATTATCAATATCGGTGAGTAGTCTCGCGTTTGTTAACGGTATACATCAATGACCGGTAATCAAACGATTTCTCACATGGTCGACTTCAGATCATTTATTCCCATGGTGTAGAAATGTACCACGGTGGTCGGTGAAGACCTCATGTTGTATCAGCATTCATTGGTTCACTTGACAGTTGCTCCTGTTGCTGCTAGTTGATACCATTCCACCTTATATGTTGCAGTCAGTCACGGCGACATTCTATATGCTGGCACCTGAGTTTACAGTGTAGTACCATCCTTATCCATCATGTTCAGTTGGTACCTCTTGGGATCAGTCTTTGATATCAGTGATCCGTTGTATCTTCCAGCATCATTGACAGTTTATATGTGATATCCAGACATGTACTTGTTTGATCATGATCAGATGATCCATTATGTATTTTCTAGTGATTTATACTTGTATACTTAGTGGATCCGCTTGTACTTGATATGCGGACATGCTTTGCTTTCTCTGAGCATGGGTATGCCCACCTCAGACAGTGTTTCTTTCTGATCTTCTTTTGTGGCTTGGCAAGCTGAATTCTGATGAAGTACTCCTCGGCTTTTGGCAGATTTCCTTTCCAAGTACTTGCTTAATATATTTTGGCCATCATGTACCCCTTCTGACCTCGTATATTAGGGGGCATCTGTTATAGCTCCAAATCTCGCTATTATGGTTTGTGATGTTGCACTCATGGCCTAGGGCAACCCCTCCTTCCAAACCTGGTCCAAAATCTAAAAAATAGTGTTTTATTCCCTGTACGTGACATTGCCCTGAGTTAAACGCATGTATACGCGGGTTCATATATGCCCAACCCGCGTATATGTATTAAAACACTTAAAAAAATATAAAACTCCTTATTTTCGGGCGGAGATCGCAGGTTTTACCTGTTGATCACCTGTTAGTGCCTGTGGCTCAACTGTTCCCAACCAATTCCTAACTAAAAAACTACTTTGGAATTGGTATAAAAAGACACCAAAGGGAAGGCCTAAGGGAGGAGAGAATATAGAGAAAGGTTATTATACTGATATTTCCCCCTGATCAGGTCTGAAGACCCTTGTGCCTTCTGCACTTCCCCCATTTTGTACAGGAAACCCTTGTTTCCTTGTGATTTGATGTTCATCCCTTAGTTATGACATCTTGGAGTGAGTATTGGAAGGTGACCTACTAGAGGCTTGAGGCGGGATGGATCCAGAAGGAGGCTGAGCTTTGAGCCTGTAGAAGTGGTTCAGGTGATATTGCTCTTTTTTGTACTATTCTATTTGTCTAATAAAGAAACACGTCTTGTTCCCGATATGCTTCTTTCTTTATGTTAATGACGTTCATGTTTGAATTTCATGTATGAATGGATGTCTAAAAGTTTATAACTAACTCCTTTCTTGTATAACATAAAGATAATTTTTAT
Organism: Pinus taeda; assembly: GCA_000404065.3. Taxonomy (NCBI): domain Eukaryota; kingdom Viridiplantae; phylum Streptophyta; class Pinopsida; order Pinales; family Pinaceae; genus Pinus; species Pinus taeda. Next base: position 71,371 of record APFE030778288.1, on the reverse strand, counting down.
ATAAATCTTTGTCCATATACTGCTGCATTCTTTGGATTGTTGGTTTTGTAGGGCAAAGGAGCGGAAGGGACGTGAAGAAGGGTCTGGACCCTTGAGGAACTACCCAAACGTAGGACCTGAGGTACGTCCTTCTCACCTTAGAAATAGCTTTTTCTAGCATAATGGCTGTGTGTGTGCATGTTTCTTGATTTAGACAACTTTCAGTCTTCTAGGGTTCCACCCAAGAGCCTTAGGGGATAAAATCCCGCAACAGTAAGTACAAAAAAGTATGCAAGAACTCATTCAAAAATATTTACACATCAATATGTCATTTTATACATCAAAAATATTATACGTTGATATGTCTTATACTATACATTATAACATTGTACATCATCAATTTTTTATTTTCTTCTTATTACAATGACCAAATATATCTCAATTTTTCATCCATTTGTACATTTTTATTTTTTGGCTAGTGCTATTATGTTGATGATTCTAATTGGTGCCTCTGATGCATTGCACTCCTAGTCATGATGTTCTCACAGAGTTTAGAATGTTGGGGGAGCATCACCTACAAAAAATATTAAATTATACGGCCAGATATTGGATATCATTGATGCATTTTTTTAAGAATAGAAAATACCTTTGCAATGCAATTATTTACCTAGTGCACTAGTTGAGACTGTTGTAATGACTGCCTCGTTCTCATCTTCTGGTTGAGAATCCTTCTATATGGCATGCACTACCATTGAAACCAAAAAAATTATAAGTAGACAATCATAAATGAAAAAAAATTAGAAGTACATATTCTATAAGTATGAAATTATTAAGTGTATGATTAATATAAAACATTATTACCGTTGTGGTCCTCATTTGTCGACGCAATATCTTATGGTTGCACCCCATTGTGATGGGGTTCCTCGGGAGCACCAAAATGTTCTCATTAGTGTGAACTATCATAGGATTGATGCTCAATAGTCATGGGATCGTATTTATTTGTAATACTCCCCTAATAATTAAAGCAAAGAAACACATTAGAGTTATAACAAACATGATTGTATTTTATAAATAATGATAGGTTAATGTGGATTGAATTTTATTTACCATGTCCTTCACACTGGATCTTGGGGTTTCCCCATGCCTTTTCGTCATTCGACTATGGCTTGAAATCCAAACTTGAAACCATTCTAGAGGTATACCTTTGTGGCTTCATGTTCAAATTCATCACCTTGCATTGCATAATAGTATTGATTTTTGTTATTTGTTAGTGCAATTACCAGAATGTTGGAAGGAGATATAATAGAAAACATTGTTAATATGTTTAGGTACTTATAATTGTGCCCATAGCTTTAAATAACCACATTAGTCTAGTTTGTGTGGACCATGCTTCTTAAGCCTTGCCCTTTTTTCCTTCAAAGTGTCAAGGAACCTATGAAAAGTTTCAAGTATGTTATCTACTGCAATTTTATTCAAAACTAAAGAAAATTAATAGTATTGAATTCAAGATGTAATTTATACCTTTCCTCACCAAGTGGCATTTTCCATTCTTTTTAAATTTCTTCCACTTTGTATCCTTGATCGGCCCCTTCCATTCCATCTCAAGAATCATGGGAGGGTGTTCATTCGTAGGGTTATCTCCCAATCTAACCCAAATATATCATCAAGGTAGTCCATAAGCTCTTTTTTAAGGTTGGAATTTTGGCAGTTCCACCTCCAACATATGTTGGGACCAAAAATATTTAACTCTTTGTCATCATGTTTTTTATAAAACATGTTTTTAGCTACAAGCAAAAAGATGTGATCATTAGTTTGAAAATAATTATATAGATGACTTGTTTTTTAGGTAGAAAACATGGAATAGTTAAAAAATAAAAAATTATCAAGGATTTTTGGTGTTTTTATTAGAATCCCTTTATCATTCACCAAAAATGTGCATGTAATTTTTCCCGTGATCTTAACACATGATGCTCCAGGAAATAAACCCATAATGTCATCACTACAAGTAACACCTCTATCACCACCTGATCCTAAGACTGACTGTGTGTTTGGGTCGGGGGTCATGTGCTCATGGGTCATAGCCAATGGTGTGGACCCAGTGTCAGTACTGGGAGATGACCACTTAAAGGTGGAGAAGTGAATAGCTTCCTCGCAAATATATGTGGGGTGATAGTGCTAGTTGGACACTCATGTCGTGTCTCACTAGTCCCACTACTACCAACACCAAGATGAGGATGAATCGACTAATTTAGGGGTAAAATTTCCTCTAAATAATGCTACATAAGAGAGAAAATACCTTTTCGATTAAATAATGTAAAATTAAAACAAAAAAAAAACTTTCAAAATTAAACTTATAACATAAAAAAAGATCAATTTGAAATATGTTTATTATCTTCTATATCTCATGATCTTCTATCAATTCCTCAATCCTAGCCTTAGTCACAGGACTATGATCCCTACTGTGAATCAACTCCATAATTTATATGTTCATTCTCTTCATGTACTTTCTTATTGTGACCTCAAGTTTGGGGGATGACCAAAAGTCTTCCTCATCAAGAACACCATCATCATGGGGCTCAGACTCCATATTTCAACAAAAGAAAAGTTATTATTTCGATTATATAAACAAATAATCAAAATTTCACATTAAATATAAAGAAAATTTTTTATCTGTTTACTTCTGACTATGTATGTGATTTTCCACATGGATCAACTTGCCACATAATAATATAGTTAGAGCTGTGAAATATTTAAAAAAAATGTTAAAGAATAAGTATCAACATAAGAATTTAATTTATGGATATATAAACACATACAAACATGATGAATAAACGATTAGTCTTGTAGCATGCGAGTAATTATGGAATTTTCAAACCAAGTTTTTATGGCAAAGGACCTGCATAATGGGACCATGAGACAAGAAAAATAGCACAAATTTGAGTTAATTTGAGCATTTTAGCAGTTAATTTCTTATCTTACCATGCTACTTCTTATTATTGGTGAAATATTTTATTCATCTCGATAATTGGAGTAATAATCCCATGTACCTTTTTGGTTAAAGCCTAACAAGTGATCAATAGGTATTTATCTTGGTTTTTATGGAATTTTAATTTCTTCCAATGATTTCACACTAGCACTTATTTCTTTTAATGATTTAGGTCTTTTACACAACGTTTTCAATAATTTCATCATTAAGTAATTACATAGAAGACATCAACATTATAATAGTAGGATTATGAAGAGACACACCATAACAAAGAACAAAATTTTACCCTAGGAAAACCCACAATGGGGAATAACCAAACAACCTTCTTCTTTAAAGAAATGTTCAATTCAACTAGAGATAGATCAAAGTCAATGCATATGGTTCTTCCATAAGACAACCACAATATGTAAAATCTAACCTTCTTCACTTAATTAGAATTGAATAATTTAGCGATGACCAATCTTCGTAATAAGAAAATTGCCTTTGTAAAATATAATTTATATTATGTGACAAAATAAAATTTTGCACCTAGCGTGCACTTCATGCTTAGTTTTTATTCAACTTTTCATGAGCAAAATTATGTTAAGGCTCTTCACGACCTATTAAAAAACAAGAAAATATAATTTTTACTTAGATTCCAATAAGATGTCAAAATCTACCTCCGTAATGTCAAGTTGGCTCAGCCAAAATGATACCTCTTCACACCGCTTCTTTGCATATAAGTAAGTGAAATGGTCACTATCCAAGTGGAAAATTCGATGTTAAAATATAACGAAGTTCTCTTTTTTGAAGTGACACACACAACAAATTTTCCTCTATTATGAAAAAAGAAAGGAAAGGGGAAAATATAATATGAGCTCAAGTAGAAGCCAACCGAGACCTCTCAATGGAAAACCTATTTTTGATGTCAAGTCTGATCCATCTGAATTCTGTGATATCAAGTGATGAACCTCATTCTACTAGTATGATTTGAATTTTATATAACCCAAATTATCTCATCCACAGTATGACACAAGTTCTATTCTTTTTTATGATAAGTGTAATCACTTAATGATACATTAAAAAAGTTCTAAATAAACACTTATATCATTGGAAATAACTATCAAGTTTCAAAAGTAAAGTGCTTCTCTAGAGTGGACTCAAACTTCAACATGTTATCAAATTTTTGTTTAAGAAAGAAACAATGAAATCACCCTTTGGAAGGAGCCAATCAGAGAAAGGTTTGATGAAAGGAAGAAACACTAAATATCACCTTTTGAAGAAAGTTCTTAAGGTCAATAATTGTGGTGGAAACTCTCTCTTAAACACAAGATCAATCACAATCCTAAATACTATGATGGTTTGAATCATTCTTGTGATACAAGTTCAAGGCATTAGTTTAAGACCAAAAACTCATTGTGGATAAGTATGAACTTCTAAGGCTCTATAATACAAGGTTCATTCATGATTTTAACCAAGAGTGTCCAACGCAAGGTCATAAGGCATGATTATTAAGATGCATTGCTTCAAGTGAGACTGCAACCTGCGCTATGCGGGTTGCTGTCGAAAGGGCCAACAATTTAGGGTTTTGTTGGTTGGTGCAGCTAACGTTGAACCTAGATCAGGCCCCATTAAGCCAAAAAATGGTCCCATTTTCGGGAACATTTGTTGGCATGATGGGGCCTAACCCAAGTTCAATGTTAGTTGCGCCAACCAACAAAACCCTAAATTTCTGGCCCTATTGGTAGTAACCCACGTAACTCAAGCTACAGTCTCACTCAAAGTGGTATTGGGGGATGATAGAACTAGGTTTCTGCATCTAGAGGTTTGTGTGATGGGTTCCTGTGGCTTCTAGGGCTTAGTTTTATCTTCACGAACCCTATCTTTTTCGGAACAGTTAATAACAATAAATATTATACACAACAATTATATTAGATATCATTTTTTGGGATTCAACTGCATTAAATAAGTCATTCACGTATGACCATTTCCATGAGAGGTAGTCGTAACTGACTAATTTATAATTATTTTTTAATAGTTCACTTAACACTCATTGCATCGAGTGATGCTCACAGGGGTGAAGAAGTGGGATTGGAACTAATTAAATGAATCACATAGTGTCAATCATCACTTCCGGGACTTGCACCTAGTAACCATGACTTCTTGGGAGGTCACCCATCCCAGATTGCCTCTGGCTCAAGTGCACTTAACTATGGAGTTTTCCCCACAATCAAGCCCACGTATCTTGCTACCCCATTTGCAAAACCTTAGCAAGTATTGTGCCTCATGAACCATTCAAGAAGAGATCCATGAATAATTGTATCTTCGTGAAGGTCATTAATTAATCATAGCATGCATAATCTATACTAATCTACTACTTTCACACATTAGATGAACATTTGTTCATATACTTTAAGATATAGAGAGGAAACACATAAATTGCAGAAGTAATTACAGATAAGCAGATACACAAAGTATGGATCAAAATTGTCTTTAATTAGATGATCTTTGAAAGTATATACTTTCCTACCCTGCACACTCAACTAAAGGGGCCCACACACTTATCTTGATGACTTACTAAGGTCTCTATGCACTCAGCTACAAGAGCCATCCCCTTCACCTAAGTACAGGAAATAGACTTTTCCTACCTTAGCTTACTTGCCCAAAGTTGTTGACAAAGAGCAAGGCGCCCAGGAAACCACAATCGATGTTGAGGAGTTTGACTCTCAGCACACCCAAGACCAAGAAGGATTAGATGCAGAAGAGAGCGGGAGCACGGTGCATGAAATCCCCTTTGTGGTCAGGAAAAAAATAAGCTAGATGACCTTAAGGCTGCGAAAGAGACAAAAGTCGAATAGATTCACCCATGTGGATCCGTTAGTCATCACTGAAGGGGACTTAGATGAAATTTGTGATAAGGTCAGAGACACTACAACAGAATTATGGATCCAGTTTTAACATCAGTACTAGTAGGTGCTAGGAAATGTATAAAAGGATCTACGTGATCTATAAATACAGACAGGCCGACTAAAAGCAAGTGTAGGTCAAGTGACCGAGATTCAGGAAATCCTGCATCAAGTGAGCGTGACAGTGTTGGACGTGGATTAGACTTTGGATCTCTGTGTGATTAAATTGTCAGACATGACCCTACATGCCAACTCAAAAGAGGCCAATGCCAGCTTTCACAAACCAAGAATCTAGGCATCAACCTCACGGCATTCCCTATTGAAACCCTGCATGAGCTGCAACAAGGAGTATCAAATGAGCTAAGGGTGAGGGAGCAATGCGTGTTGTTGGTAATTAATGAAGTAAAAACAAATAACCAGCAGCTCTTTGAAGAAAGGGCGCATGCACTGAAGGAGAAGGAAGAAATTTCTATGTGTAGCCAGCACTTAGAAGTAACGATTACACAAGAATGTATTAAGATGCTTGAAATTAACATTGCAGCTGTTACAGCGTCGACAAAAAATATCCAAAACCTGGTTGCGACAGTCAAGGAATCCAAAGATGAAATCGAATGAGTCTGATTTGAATTACAACTATAGATTTCAAAGCTGTAATTGAGGCTGCAGTCGACAACTCTACCAGAGGTTCGAGAGTAACCCGAAGCTGTTATAAAGGAAGGAATGAACACACTAGAAGGAGTAGTCAAGGGCTACACAAATTTGTTCCAGCAAGCCATGGAGCTATGGACTTCACTACAGGAGTACCCCACTTTGGAGAAGATTGACGCAAACCTTAGAGAAAAAAAACACAATTTGATGAAATTAGATCGATTGCATGAACGTTGGTGCCAATGCAGTGGTTCGTGAAACTACAGGAAGGGAAGCAACTTCCGAGTGACATTGAAGTGCTGCACCTGAAAGAGGCCATTCTCAAGGAAAGAACATAGCCTTGGATAGAGGAGGTGTTGATGGTGCTAGACCCATCAACATGTCAAGGGGATCTCCCTAGTAAGAAGTCCCAATTAGACCTTAGACCATTTGGTGTAGGAATCCTACTATTGGGTTGTATGGTAATGCCTTGACCACGATTTCGCATAGCGGCAAGCAAGATAACTCTGTTAGTAACAAGGGTGTGACCATTGTAGTGAGACAAGGAAGGTGCATGAGAGGTTCTAACACTGATGGGATGAGATGAGTGCGCCCCTTGGCAACCTGTAACAATACTTGGATGGGAAGGGAATGTTAGTGTCAGTAAGTTCATCCTGTCACTAGTGATCAAATATGCTCTTGCAAGGTGTTGTTAGGGTGTCAAGTCAATTTTTTGTCATTCAGTGTGTCTTCCAACAAAAATTTGGTCACTATTTCTCACTTCATGTACTCATGGTCTTCATCCCTCATCATGTTCATTTTCTTCTTCGAGGTATCATATCTTCATTTAATTGTCTTGGGTCATGAAATGGTTAAATTCCTCATTTTAAGTCATGGTCTAGGGTTTCACTTCATCTGTCATCAGATACCATATGTTGCCAAAAGCATGTTCATCATGTAATTAAGTAGGTAAAGGGAGTTAGTAGCTTAAAGAAAGAAAAATAAAGGTAACAGTAATGTTTTATTTCAAATAAGACAATGTTGCAATACACTACCTCGCCTCATCATTCATCATAGGGACATGTTTGATTCAAAATATGTTTCTGACAAAATGGAGACTAATTTTACAAAACTGAAAGAGTTTTTTGTCCATCATAGACCAAGGAACACAAACCTCCTTTAGTTTATGCACAGGTGTTATGATTTGAAATAAATTCACCAAATACAATTTTTACGGGAGTGTTGCTTCACTTCTGGATAGCTTGACTTCAAGGCATTTTTCCAAGGACTTGGAGCAGGTTTTGTCAGTGCTTGAGGACTCTATTATGTAGCAGACATCCTAATATTTCCCATGGTACATTCCGCTTGTGATTTGGATTAATGGAAGGCATCCAAAAGTAATCTGCAATTTGGCGTTGCGCTCTTGTTAGAGAAACCCTAAGTTTTCGGAGTGACCTTGGGAAAATCAATTTCTCTCCCTCATGGAGTGTCCAAATTACATTTGTGAGGTGTCCATATTATATCAGACTTCAAGAGTTTTCCAACGTGCTATGAATATCTCAATTAAGAGTAGTTTAAGGCCTCCAAAAGTGGTTTGGAAGATGACGCTACGCTTCTGTGAACTGCGTTGCGCTTTTGTGCTGTGTGTAGGAATATTGCTCTGCGTGCAGGACAGAGTGCCCAAAAATCCTTCAAAACTCTCCCAAATCTCAATTTTTCACTTGCAAGCTTGATTTCAGTAACTTATAAGCTAAGGAACAAGCAAGTATACCATCATGCCCCATCTTTTGCTTTCCCAATTTCATCTCATGTCAATGATTCTTCAAGTTAGGGTTTGTAGCAAAATTTGCATGGGAAATGTTAGGGTGAAAATGGCCATCATTATTTTTAATTTCCAAAACATGTAAAATGATACCCTACACCTAAATACATGTTTAGTGAGCCATTTTTACCATTTTACCCACCTCCAAACAAAGTTTAAAGACTCAAAAAGAAAAACCCTAGCTCATTCCTAGAGGTTTTTGGGCAAATCTCATCATAAACCCTGTTGTTCCCACCTGCAAGAAATTCATTTTTCCACTATTTATCCACTTATTTTCATCCAATTGCAAAGTCCTCCCACATTTCCCAAGACCCCTCCCATCATTTTGTCAAAATCCACCTTCACATCAATTTATTTCCATTCAAACCTCACAGTTTATTTTTCATTCAAATGGAGGTGGGGTTATGTAGCAAAATAGTGGAGAAGACTCAGCTATCCAAACCTGACGTGATTAAAGTGTATAAGAAGGGCCAAAGGCTTTTGTTTTCTTCTCATAGAGAGAAAGGGGCCAATCCTTCTTCATCGACAAAGTAGGAATCGACAGCAAAAGAGAAAGACATAGTTGAGCATGAGTTTGAACTGGTTGATTTAGAGGCTGAGGATCAGAATTCAAACATGCATCATAAAAATAGGGATAAGGACTACCAAATCAAGGAGCTGTAAATAAATCTAGAAATGGAAAAGTATATTATATCATTCCTTGAATAGGAAAACAGTCAACTCAACGCAAAAGAGTTAATCCTAGAAAAGAAAAAACTAAGTTAATGTAGCAAATTGGAAAAGGTAAGGAGATCATGACATCAAGTAAGACTGAAGCATAAAAGGGGAAAGGAAAAAGGAAAATACCAAGAACAAGCAGCCTCAAGAAAGCTTTGCAAGTGGAACAAGAACAAATTCTACTTAATGGAAATCTTGACCTAGTGATAAGATCACCCTCGAGGTTCATCAAGACAAGGAATATTGGCTTAATAGCATGAATGAACACTTGGAGAAGCTCCTTGAGAAGGCAAACAAAGACAATCAATTTCTCATACACATGGCACATCACTATCAAGCTCAAAACATGATCGCCAATATCAAGGTAAAACAACTTGAAAACAAGCTCAAGGAGGCCAAAAAAGACCAAAAGGACGAGGGAAACTTAGAGATGCTTGATGAAGCATACATAAAGCTATAAAAAACCTATTTTTACACCTTCCCTCCAAGTTTGAGCAAATTCTGAACATTTTGAGTATTTTGAGAAATTTTGGTCTAAGTTCAGAAATTCAGCTGCTCCAGAAGCGCGCTTTTTCCTCAGGCCTCCATTTAAGGAAAGATATACATTTTTGGAAAGTTCTTGACATCCCATAAAAGCCCATTTTCCCATATTTTTCATAGGTGGCTTAGGTTTGGAGAAGATGCAAAAAAGTGGCAAACAACTAGCATTCTAGACCATTTTTTCACAGGCATTGTGCTTCTGGAGTGACCTTGGGAGAATGGATTTTTGAAGGTCTTCCCATGCTCCAAAGGTAGAAATTAAAGTTGTTCTGAAAACTAGACTTGAAGGGTTAGTTTACCATTCTCTCATATTTGCATTTTGACCCCTAGAAAGCACCTCAAATTCAGCTCACAATCGGCACTAAGCTTTTACACTTTCTGTGTTTTTATTTACAAAATTTCATTGTGTAAAATTTCTAGTTTCTAGTCTGACTTGGTCAAAGTCAAGATTCTCTATGTAATGGCACACATTAAGAGGCTAGGTGATATAGGAATGAATAAATGTATATCATAGGTTATTTTTGATGTTTATTAGGCCTCATAAAAGAAGCAAACTCCTAATCAAACTCTTCATGAGGTGTTTGAGTTGCACCTTCTCACTCTCACGTGTTGGTTGAGAGAATCTTGGAGTCAGTTCCTCCACCAAGGAATTCGACTCTTGAAGGTGGGAAAGTGGTCTAGGAGAGTCTATAAGTACTATTTCACTTTAGGAGAAGAGGTTTGAACTTTTTTTGAAAGAGGCTTGCATTGTAATCATCTTTCAACTAATACAGATACAGGTTGCAGCTATTTTCAAGGAACTCTAGCCCAGTGAGTTCATGGTGCTTGTACTTCTTTCTTTTTGTTTTCTCATGGTCTATACATATTTATCTACATTATATCTCTTCTTTCTATGAATTCCTTATGGTAAAATACTCAGAATTCTTGTTTTTCAAGCTTTGTTATCTGGTTTTCATAGTTATGTGTTTTGTCTTCCTAAGCTAATGAAATCATGTTTATTTATGCTTATTAGTTTCTTCCACTCTGTATACTCTATGCTACACTGAAAAATACTCAAATTACACCATTGCTTTTAACATCTAGCTCCTAATTATGTTTGCTCCTGCATTCCCACAACCTAGACCTACTTGTGGCTCCAAACCCTAAGTTCAACAAATCCTTAAAAATAACCAAATTTACACAAAAAAAACAAAAAAATACTCATATCTAGTCTAAAATCCATTTGCTTTAAATTCATATCACTGATAAGAGACTTAGAGAGATCCCTCTCATGCTCAATAGGGTTATCTACTGAGCTGAAGTGGTTTGAGGTTACCCTTGTCGATTTCCCTTTCAGCCTAGGATATTGTAAGGACTAACATTTTTAGCACCGTTGCCAGGGAATGAAAGATTATATCTTCCTTGGGAGAGAACGACAAGGATCAGATCTGATTGTTGATGGTGAACAGTGATCATACACAAGAAATTTTGTGCATCTTTCACCTGGCGACTCTAGTGTCAGAGAATCCAAAGGTTCAAAATTTTCATGGTGACTCCACTTTTCAAAAACCTAGTTTGAAGAACTTCTTGGTGCCTTAATTGTTTTGAAGATGGATTCAACTGCTTGAAGGTATGCTCCTATGAATAGAGGTCATATTCCTGGTTTTCCGAATCAAATTCCTTGCATAGATTGGAAAACTAATTTGCCCAAATTCATAGATGGAAATGAGGATGAGGCTATTCTGCATCTAATCAAATTTCAATGGCATATACATAAGCTTGGGATGAAGTTTCATGAGGATTGCTTGATGAAAATTTTTATGGCTACCCTGGAAGGTAAAGCAAGATCATGGTATGAAGGATTGAAACCATGTAGCTTATTCTCTCTTAAAGAATTCCACACAACATTCTTTGAGTTTTATGGAAAGTAGCATCATTCATTCTTGTTGTTCAAATATTGTTGTGAATCCTTTGAAAACTTCATTCAATACCTTGAAGAAACATTTGGTGATGAAGAATGTCTAGATTATGAGATCATAGAGGCCCTTTATGAATATTTTTCCCAAACAAAAATAACAGAGATTAGCTACTTTGATACAAAGGATCATTCACAACACACATCAACTCCTTCTTTGCTTGAAGATGAAACATATCTGCATCCTAACAGTCAATAATAAATGGGTCCAAGTGAGAATTCTAAAATTTCATGTACAGAAAACTTAAGCAGTGAACCATATAATGACAATCATCATCTACTTTTGCAAGGAAATAGTGAAAAATAAGTTGTTTCACTTGATTCTTGTGGCAGTCAAATTGATATTCTTCCTATTGAAGCACATGAGGAATCAAACATACTTGAAGTGGTTACTGCATTTACAGTTTTCCATGAGCATCCAAAACCCTGTCTTTTGGATTTGAGGTATGAAGATAGCCATTCACTTGTTCTTTCGGATTGTTCTTTCTCTAAGGTTTTATTTCAACATCAGCTTTGTGAAGACCAAGATGAGGCTTCTGATGAAATGTATGAACAAGGATCTATAGACACTCACCACTCATATACTTCTCCAGCTCATCCATTTTCTGAAGCACTATTTCAAGGGCAGATTCATGCAAATCATAATTTCAAATTGGCATGTGTGAAGGTTTTAGACAATGCAATTATGGCAGAGAATAATTATCAAACATTAGAAGTAGATTATGAAGAGGAGAGCAGAAATAAAGAAGAGGTTTATTTAGAGCCGCTTGCACATGATGGTCTTCCTCCAGATTCAGAAAGCGAAGAGTGTGCTTGTATTTCTTCTAACATTCAAGATATGCTAATGTTCCAGATTATTATAGACCCTATTTCCAATTTGTTGCAAACATCTGGAAAGATGAATTTTCTTGTATTAATGGATCATGAGCACATATTTAATGGACACTCAGAGTTCCCTAGCTTTTGTTTGTTCTACCTACTCAAGGAAAGTACAAGCAGAATTCAAGTAAGTAGCCACCTACTGGATTGGTTACACTGGGTGGATCATTACACATGATTGTATATACATCTTCAGTAGTTGGGTGGTTATCATTAGGATTTTAAGCCCGAGGTGAAGGCCCTAAGATCCCGATGATCTGCTACCATAATTAAGTTCAGTCATTATGTTTTTATAATCAAGACAGTCAGTTAGTCAGCGAGTTTTCAGTTTGATTTTAGTCTTTGCATTATGACTCCATTGCCCAAAGGATAAGGCCACTTGGTCTATCGTGCTCTTGAAACCTCCAAGGAGCTACCATCCCCATTTGGAGCCAATGTTAGTGTCAGTCAGTTAAGCCTGTCACCAGTGATCAAATATGCTCTTACAAGGTGTTGTTAGGGTGTCAAGTCAAATTTTTATCATTTCACTGAGTATTCAAATAAAAATTTGGTCACTTATACTCCCTTCACTTACTCATGGTCTTCATCACTCGTCATGTTCATTATCTTCTTCAAGGTATCATATCTTCATTTAAATGTCTTAGGTCATGAAATGGTTAAATTCCTCTTTTTAGGACATGGCCTAGGGTTTCACTTCATGTGTCATCACGATACCATATGTTGCCAAAAGCATGTCCATCATGTGATTAAGTAGGTAAAGGGAGTTATCAGCTTGGGGAAAGAAAAACAAAGGTAACGATAAATGTTTTATTTCAAATAAGACAATATTGCAGTACACTACCTCGCCTCATCATTCCTCATAGGGAAATGTTTGATTCAAAATATGTTTCTGACAAAACAGAGACTAATTTTACAAAAGTGAAAGAGGTTTTTGTCCATTATAGTCTAAGGAACACAAAAATCCTTTATTTTATTCACAATTCTTATGATTTTAAATAAATGCCCCAAATACACTTGCTACGAGAGTGTTTCTTCACTTATGGACAGATTGACTTCAAGACAGTTTTTCAAGGGTTTGGAGAAGGTTTTGTCAGTGCTTGAGGACTCTATTGTGTAGCAGACATCCTAAGATTTCCAATGGTACGTTCATCTTGTGATTTGGATTAGTGGAAGGCATCCAAAAGTAATCTGAAAGTTTGTATTGCGCTCTTGTCAGAGTAACCCTGTGTTTTTGGAGTGACCTTGGGAAAATCAATTTTTCTCTCTCATGGAGAAAAATCCTTCAAAACTCTCCCAAATATCACTTTTTGACTTGCAAGCTTGATTTTATTGACTTCTAAGATAAGTAACAAGCAAGTACACCATCATCCTCCATATTTTTCTTTCCCAATTTCATCTCATGTCAATGATTCTTCAAGTTAGGGTTTGTAGCAAACTTTGCATGGGAAATGTTAGGGTAAAAATGGCCATCATTATTTTTAATTTCCAAAACATGTAAAATTATATACTACACCTAAATACATGTTTAGTGAGCCATTTTGACCATTTTACCCACCTCCAAAAAAAAGTTTAAAGACTCAAAAGAAAAACCCTAGCTCATTCCTAGAGGTTTTTGGGCAAATCTCATCATAAACCCTGTTGTTCCCATCTGCAAGCAAATAATTTTTCCATTGTTTCTCCACTTATTTTCATCATATTTCAAAGTCCTCTCACATTTCTCAAGACCCCTCCCATCATTTTGTCAAAATCCACCTTCACATCACTTCATTTCTATTCATACCTCACGGTTTATTTTTCATTCAAATGGAGGTGGGGCCATCTAGAAAAACAGTGGAGAAGACTCAGCTATCCAAACCTGGGGTGACTAAAGTGTATAAGAAGGGCCAAAGGCTTGTGTTTTCTTCTCACGGAGAGAAAGGGGCCAATCCTTCTTCATCAACAAAGCAAGAACCAACAACAAAAGAGAAAGACACAGTTGAGCATGAGTTTGAACTGGTTGATTCAGAGTCTGAGGATCAGACCTCAAACATGCGACATAAAAATAGGGATAGGGATTACTAAATCAATGAGTCGGCAATAAATCTAGAAATGGAAAAGTATATTATATCATTCCTTGAACAGTAAAATAGTCAACTCAAAGCAAAAGAGTTTATCCTAGAAAAGGAAAAAAACTAAGTTAATGCAGCAAATTGGCAAAGGTAAGAAGATCGTGACATCAATCGAGCTTGAAGCATAAAAGAGGAAAGGAAAAAGGAAAAAACCAAGAACAGGAGGCCTTAAGAAAGCTTTCCAAGAGGAACAAGAACAAATTTTGCTTAATGAGGATCTTGACCTGGAGATAGGATCGCCCTAAAGGTTCATCAAGACAGGGAATATTGACTTAATAGGGTGAATGAACATTTGGAGAAGCTCCTTGAGAAGGGAAACATAGACAATCAGTTGCTCAAACACATGGAACATCACTATCAAGCTCAAAACATGATCGCCAATGTCAAGGTAAAACAACTTGAAAACAAGCTTAGGGAAGCCAAAAAAGACCAAAAGGATGAGGGAAACTTGGATATGCTTGATGAAGCATCCATTAAGCTATAAAAAACCTATTTTTACACCTTCCCTCCAATTTTGAGAAAATTCTGAGCATTTCGAGTTTTTTGGGAAATTTTGGTCTAAGTTCATAAATTCAGCTGCTCCAGAAGCGTGTTGCGCTTTTTATTTAGGCCTCCATTTGAGCAAAAAGTTATATTTTTGGAAAGGTCTTGACATCATATAAAAACCCATTTGCCAGATTTTACAGAGGTGGCTTAGCTTTGGAGAAAAATGCAAAAAAGTGGCAAAAAACTAGCATTCTAGACCATTTTTTGATAGGCGCTACGCTTCTGGAGTGACCTTGGGAGAATGGATTCTTTTAAGGTCTTCCCATGATGCAAATTCCAAAATTAAAACTTTTCGGGAAACTAGACTTGAACGGCTAGTTGACCGTTCTCTAATATTTGCATTTTGACCTCTGGAAGGAACCTCAAAATAAGCTCAACATCTGTGCTGCACTTCTGCACTTTCTGTGTTTTTATTTGCAAAATTTCACTATGTAAAATTTCTAGTTTCTAGTTTGACTTGGTCAAAGTCAAGATTATCTATGTAATGGCATAAGTTATGAGGCTAGGTGATGTAGGATGAATAAATGTATATCATAGGTTGTTTTGATGTTTATTAGGCCTCATAAAAGAAGTAAACTCCTAATCAAACTCTTCACGAGGTGTTTGAGTTGCACCTTCTGACTCTCACTTGTTGGTTGAGAGAATCTTGGAGTCAGTTCCTCCACCAAGGAATTCAACTCCTGAAGGTGGGAAAGTGGTGTAGAAGAGTCTATAAGTGCTATTTCACTTCAGGAGAAGAGGGTTGAAATTTTTGTAAAGGAGGCTTGCATTGTAATCATCTTTCAACTAATATAGCTACAGGGTGCAGCTATTTTCAAGGAACTATAGCCCAGTGAGTTCATGGTGCTTGTATTTCATTATTTTTGTTTCTCATGGTCTAAACATATTTATCTACATTATATCTCTTCTTTCTATGAATTCCTTGTGGTAAAATACTCAGAATTCTTGTTTTTCAAGCTCTGTTATCTGGTTTTCATAGTTATGTGTTTTGTCTTCTGAAGCTAATGAAATCATGTTTATTTATGCTTATTAGTTTCTTCCACTCTATATCCTCTATGCTACACTGACAAATACTCAAATTACACCATGGCTTCTGACATAGAGCTCCTTCTTATGTTTTCTCCTACATTCCCACAACCTAGACCTGCTTGTGGCTCCAAACCCTAAGTTCAACAAATCATTAAAAAAAACAAATTTACACAAACAAACAAACAAATACTCATATCTAGCATAAAATCAATTTGATTTAAAGTCATATCACTGATAAGAGACCTAGAGATATCCCTCTCATGCTCAGTAGGGCTAGTTACTAAGCTGAAGTGGTTTGAGGTTACCCTTATCAATTTCCTTTTTAGCATAGGAGATTGTAAGGACTAACAGGGAACACACAAATGAAGATGCATCACAAGATGGAAAGCAAGTCAGTTGGAAATCCAAAGTGATGGTTAAACCAATCAACACATTTCAAAAACATTCGTACATGCTCATACAGAACAGTCCATACATACATGCTTACGAAAGAAAATACATATGCCATTTAGAGTAAACAAGAAAGCTAGAATAAAATACAAAATATGCATGAAACATGTTGCCTCTTATTATATAAATAAGTGTAAGTTCCAATAATACAATACATCCATGTACACCTGCTAGACCCAACAGTGGAACATTACAACCACATCCACCTGCTCCTCCAAAGATATGTACTAGCTTTGTGCAGTGGAGAAGCCAAGGCGCATTACAATAATGTCCAAGATCTCTCCAAGATAGTCTTATCTGAAGCTTCGCTGACCAAAAGCCTATACAATAAGCTATGAGGGACTATTTATAGCTAGGGTGTAGTGGGCCTGTATATTCACCTTTGTGACCATTCAACTACCCTCATGTGTCTTCACCTACTCTATGACTATGACATCCAACTATTGACACTTGACTTACATTTGACATGACTTAACATTACAATGCACATGTACCCATGTGAACAAAATGGCTTGAGCAAGCCATGCTAGACATCACTCTGACTTTAGACAACCATGGTAGTCCAACTCCTCAACATCCTCATGTTGATCAATAGTAACATATTGATGCCATGATCTGTAGTCCTTGATGGTGTCCGTGTGTTCTTCAGTGACATCCATATGAAACCTGAATCTTTCCTCCATAACATCCAGGTACATTGCTCGGGCTCCTCTGTCCAACTTCTTTGAAATCATGTGCATCATTGTCTTCAATGTGGCCAAACCAACAACAAACTTATGCATGATCTCTACACTAACGAACAAGTCTGTGTTGATGGCAATGCGCATCAACTCGTCGAAGTACGAGTCAAGCTCAAGTCAGACCTGTTTCTTTGTCTTCATCTAGGTGAGAGTCCCAAGTGATGGGATCACACGTGTGCACATTACAACATCCATACTCTTGAATACTCATGCATGGGAAGCCTATATGCTAGTGATGAACTGTGGGAGCTCTTCATAATTCCGTATCTGACTCAAGATATATGCCTTTAGCTCAACCGCATTGGCCCTCATCATCTTAGGCAAGTCAAGTGGGTCTCCCCTATACTTCATCGTCCATGTTTGCATGTCATCAACAATAGCATGAAAGTTTATCAAGATACATGCTCTTTTAGAACATTGCTACTGCAAATAGTTGAGATGGACAACCACCTTGTGCATGGTACCAAACTTGGAGTACAATGCTCGTATAACTGTATCAAGGGACAATACTTCATCTAGTATTTCCTTCTTAAGTTCATCTCGGGCGGACATTGTCACCAAGTCTCCTCCTTTCTTGGTTGTTTGTAGTTCCTTTTCCATTCGCTCATTCTCTACTATTAGGAAGCGAACACTTGAGCTAGTGGCTTTGGAATACACTCTGGTTGCATCGGCCAAGGAAACATGATGTTTGCGCACATCAGTAATGATCACTAGCTCCTTAACTTGTGCCGGAGATGTATGATCCTCCAGAGTTGACACTCTGCGAGACTGCACAACTCTATGTTGGTATTCATCAAACGAGATGTTGTGCATCTCTTATTCTGGCTGATCACCAAGGATCTCAATTCCTCCTTGCTCATTCGAGACTAGCTCATCATCTGGATGCATTGAAGTGGGTGAGATGACCTCTTTGTGGTAAGGCATGAGGTTGGTGTCCTGTTCCAACTCCTGCTACTCCATGTATGCATCCAACTGTTGAAGTGCCTATTCTATCTCATGAGCGAAGTCTTTCCCCTATGATGGTTCACCCCATTCGACTAATGCCAGTTGTTCAGATGAATCAACTACTTGTACCAGTGTTTCTTCATCTTTTTGCACATGTTGCACCCCCTGTTGTATCTGCTGTCACTGCACTTCCCTCTCTTGTTTTCACACCTCTTGTTCCTTTCAGATTTTCTCCCTCAGCTCGTGCAACTCCTTCTCTGCATCTTCCATTCTCTTCTTATCCCTCTGCCTTTGCGTGATTCGATTTTCGCGTTCTGCATATTTTCCTCTATAGCCATAATTGCTTTCTCTACAAGTGGATCTACTCAAAACTTGCAGCTTTGCTCCTCCTCCATGTGATCGACAATATTCCTCTTACCTTTGTCTTGCACTGGTATGCTTTCCTCTATTGCCACTGCTGCTACAACTGCTACTGGTGCTCTTCATGATGCTGCTTCATCTTGCTTTTATAACCACTCCACGATGAAGTTGAACAGTTGATTGGGTCTGGAGAAACTGTAGCAATATCTCCATGGGTCCTCCTCAGCCCAATGACATGCCCCATGGATCTAGTTGAACTGAACTCTCGTGCAGTGATATTTCACAATGCAATGTGGGTCATATGAATTGTAGCTTCGGAGGTCGAATGGGTACTTTTCATCAGTTCTTCTTCAACATCTACTTGCTTGATACTCCAGATCTCATATAACCCAATCCACAATGGAAGAGTGGGCCAAGGTGCCTTCTTCTTTCGATGCAGTCTAGTTGTCAATCCTGTCGAGTTGCGATATGCTACTTCCTGAATGATAAGTCTGTCCAAGGAAAACTTCAGAAGAACATGCAAAGTCTTCTCTACACTGAACATTTGGATGAAAGTGTCAAACATTGAGGCATACTAATCTGCAATGCCTATCAATGCCTCCATTTCTTTCTTTGACATGCAGGGTGGATCCTATTTGAATATCATCTTGTACACAGGGGTGACAAAATGATTAGACATCCACGTGATTACTCCATTAAAGCTACATTCAGACAACAACTTGAAATACGTGTTCACAATAGTCTCTTCTAATGATCATGCCCAATCCAAGCCCGGGAACTCCTGTTGGGCATAGACTACATCTAAGATGTAAGCGAACATGTAAATATATGAATTCATACCTCTGGGTGACTATCGAACCTTCGTTACTTGTTCCTTCAGCTGATGAGCCAATATGTCAGACCAGTTACATGGTTTTCCTTCTCTAGCCAATTGGTCTAGTGCAACCACCCAACTTTGTGGGAAGGTTTTTGTGCTTGCTTGGCCATAGAGTTGACATACAAATATGACCAAGTATTGGTACACCTTCCTTAATATATTTGTCTTACAGATCTGGTTGGGTGTCAACCTGAATCGAGCTGGATCCTTTACCCAATTCTTTAGAATGTCTTTGGAGTTAGCACTGTCATTGGGTAAGTTGAATGGAGTCTTCATGATAGTCACGGGCTATGACATCTTATACATCTCATCATAATCTTATGCCCAGAAGGTCGCAAGCTTCATCTGACTAACACTACTAAAGTTTGTCGTCTCGGGATCAATGTGAGAGACAACCCAGTGTATCATTTCCACGCATAGGAACACGGGGTATCTACATGAAATCCGGTACAAGAAGGACTTGTGAATGTTCACGTACATGTGACAATCTTCGAGGTCTCCCCCAAAAGTTCCTGCAAATTTTTCATTGACCTCTTGCCACTTTAGTTTGATGTCCTTGTCTAGATACCTCTCTGTATCTTCATAGATTGGAAGACTAGAGGACACTCACTCAACTACTGCTCTAGTTGCATTTCCATCAGTGTCCTATGATCCTATTCTCTTGGAAACCATTGAGGAAAATGAACACCTGAAAAATCTAGAGACAAGCAACATTGATGGCAAAAATCTATTAGCAAAAAATAAATGACACAGCACATACCTGGGAAACAGATGGGCAAGATTGCGTAATTTCTTCTGGGAGGCTGGGTGACTAGCTACCAGAACTGCAAAATAGGCAATTTGAGCTATCTGGGAGGCAATACTAGCTATTGGACTTGCGCAATGCACAATCCAGACTGGCTGCTAGCTGTTAGGATTGCGTAATGCACAATTCCACCTACGAGAGACATCAGGTTCAAAGATTCAATTGCACAATTTTATAGGCCAGCAGTCACTGTCCCTCAAAAATGTGCAAATTAGTCTTGGAGGATAGTGTTGGGAAGAAATACACATTTATGGAGAGGAATACAGAGCCTTCCTTCCCCAGATTGTGTAATGTTATCTCAGTGAAGGCAGAGTCTGAGCCGAGGTTGGCTCGACTCGCTGATGGGCAACTGAAATAAAATATCACAGTGAATTCATGGCGGCACTAAGTGATAGCAAAATTGATTACCATTAATGAAATATTCAACAAAACGATCAACATGCATGTGGATGGAGTGACTCGCCGAATCAGCAACCGTTCGTGCAAAATAGTTTCATGCATGTGACAGTAGTGAGATAGCAACAAAAACTGAAACATAGCTAGGACAAGCTAGTATACATGTAAAACAATAGAAAGCATTCAAAGAAATCAAGCAAACAGTAGTCACCTAAGTGAATACACAAAAAGTGACAGAATCACTAAAAAAGACAAGTTGAGGCCACTTACCTGTGAATAGCTGAGCCGAATGTGTTGAAGAGTCCTAGATGTGTTGTGGGATGTTTGATCTCCAAGATCAATGTCAAAGAATGAGCTCTGATTCATCAAATAAATAAGTTTTGGCTCATGATGCACATGCCACAAATCTAGGAAAAGGCAACACCTAGAGCAAGCTTCTAAAACAACTTTGCATGTAACCTCTAGCTGCTAAAAATAGCTCCTTAAATCATGGGATGCCTTTTTCATTTTTCCTATTTCTATTCCAGAAAAAAGCAATCCATGCATGTAAATCAAGTTTCCTTAGTCCTGGGTGGAACTGGTCCACGAACTGCTCATGTATGGAGCTGCTCAACTGCTTGAGAAAAGTGTACATTTCTAGCTGGGATCTGGGTTGGCTTCCTAGGAGATTTGTGCAATTTATGGGCAGAGCAGCTGATTGCTGCCCAGATTTGTGCAAATTCTGCGCTGAACAACCCTGCTGGGAAACATTGTGCAATTTTCACTAGGAGTGTTGACCAAGAGAATTGCGCAATTCTAGAGCCCAGCAGGCTGCCAAAAAGGATTGGAGGGAAGGCTAGTTTCCCTCTAGAAATGTGCAACTTATTGGGGGAGATGCTTAGCCTATAGCTAGACCAAGTCTGAGTGATCAGCCTATGAGGCGAATGCATCAAGCTGTGATCGACAGGCTACCTCTATGCAATAAAAAAACTCAAGCTTGTGTACTTGATGAAGCAATACAAGGTGCTGTGAAAGGTTGGTAGGGAGGCTCCAAAACAAAGCTAAGGTAAAATTTTGGAGGGTGTTTGTAGCCACTACAACACTTGGCAACACACTGGTAGAATTCTAGCTCTCTGAATGGACCTTGTTCGTGAAAAGAAAGTCTAGCACCTCCAAAAGTATTGTTCAGTTCTCAGCTCATCTTGGTTTCACACTATCTTGATTCTAAGATGTAGCATCTGCCAAAATCTTGGTCGATTGACACACATTCCAAGACAAGTCAACATAGTTGTTTTAATTGGGGTTGAGGGGTATATGGGTGCACAAGCAGTATAGTTGTCAGAGTCTTAGTTTCATCTTTAGTGTTGCTCTGCTACCAGCAGGCCTAGATAGTACCCCGATGGAGTCACATAGGAATAGAAGCATGGCTCCGCTGCCAGCGAGCCTGGTCAGTACCTCGGCAGAGTTGCTTGCATCACCTCCCTGCAAAGGAAGCCTTTCTCTTCTTTCACCTTATTCATTTTTCATTTTGAATTTTTTGACCTTTTATTTTCAACTGTGCATAAAACTTATTCATTTCAGAGGCGGAAGAGGGACCCTAACTTATTGAGAGAAGAAGAGGTTGTTCTAGCAAAGAAGTAGTTTATTGTATCTCTGACGTGCCTATTAATTTTTTCCTTCTCACCTTACTCTAGTTGACTGAGTTGACAAGGGTTAACCTAAAAACAATCGACTAGAGAAGGTGACACTAGTCAGTGCGCAAGCGTTATGTTTTCACCAAGGTTCACTTTGAACAATACGTCTTTGCCTTTGACATATCACAAACTAAAAGTAACAATTTCTTCATACAGAGGAAAGATGATAGATAACCAAGTAGTGATAGTTGTACAAGCCCTCTTGTACTTCACCCAACTCGTTTCAAGAGTCATACATGGTTTCATGAAAAGCTAACCTACCAATGAAACGAACGAACTATACGAAACAAGAGAAATAACAAACAACAAGGAAAAGAAAAAGCAAAAGTGATTTCAAAGCAAGTAAGAAAACAAGAAATAATACAAACAAACAAACAAAGTGAGTAAGCAAACAAGCATGCAAGCAAACTAACTGAAAGCAAACACTACTCCTACTCCTACACTAACGGTGCATGGTCCTGATCACGTGAAGTGATATTTCCAATGCAGCCATCAGTGCATTGGTTGACCCATGTTAGTGAAGTCTTGGTCCACGAGCAACCCAGTTATGTGAACCAGCAAGAAAGAAAGATATAACAATGAAGAAAACCACAGTTCATGTTTCAAAGTGTCCACAGGACATAAGTGAGTGGAAGTGCATGATGAGTAGTCCATGGACTTATCATGATGCTACGTGACACTGTGTGCAACTTTGAAGCATAAGAACACTCTTGACTGAGACATGCAAGAAAACGAAAGAAACAAATACAACTTGTGTCATACAATTGTGCTTGCAATGTAAGATTCCTCCAATGCATGAGCAATGGAATCGTGCAGTTCGAGTGGAGGAAATATGATATGTGTGTGAGATGGATCTTCAATGCATATAGATGAGTGATGAGGAGCCTAGGGTGATTGAACAATTTCATGATTGGAAGGGAAACTAACCCCAATAGAGCAAGGGCCTGACATAACCATTAGCTCGGGTTGAAGTGCCTAAACAATCTTGGGTGTTTCAAATTCATCATCAAGTAGATCATCATAAACCAGTGGCTTCGAAAGATCAACTATGATAGAGTCATGATCATGATAAAATATGGGAGTAAATGGATCATGATCACCACGATCAGAAAAATCAATGATTTTATCAGCATCCTCATGATCTCATGAATCAAACAGAGGGGTAGATGAAAGCAGAAAAACTCATCCTTTGTGTTTCTGGAAAAGACAGATGAAAGATCAAGTGGATTTTCAACAAAAAACTTATCCTCTCCATTGTCGAATGATGGACCAACATCCGGCGAGTCCTGCTAGTGATCAACAATGTGTACATCCATGGATGAAGACACACATGCAAAATCATGGATGGCAGGTTCACCAGAGATGTTAGGAAAGAACAGAGGGGGCTTGGATGGAAGGAAGTCATCCTTCCCCGAGTGTTGATACTCAAGCTCCCACTCATACTCTTTATGAATGACAATGCATGTTGGTTGTGCAACACAAACTCCGTTAGTGCCTTGTTCCTTGTTCACAACAAGTGAAGAGTTCAGAATGGACGAACAGAAGACAATATCATTTGGAGGAACACCCTAGTGTGAAGACAGAGGTCATAGAATAGAATTCATATGAGAACTCAAAGGACTCACAACCAAATATGCATGAAAATTGAGTGAAGTGATGTTTGGAGGATGTGAAAGCTGAACAATTTTGTGAGCATGATCCTCAACATCACTCGGTAGTGGTGGAGTTGTTGAATGAGGGGAAGGTGCACAATTAGTCAAGATAGTGACCACATCCACATGAGATTGCATAGCTCCCTCACTGAAGAACGTTGAGAGAGGCTTGATCTCAAGCTTCTTCTTGGGATGGGCAGATTTCTTAAGGCAGTACTTGAACCGGCCCCAAAGATAGGCAAATTTCATCTGGATCCTTAGAGCTTGAAACTGCAAGTCGTGGAAGAACTTCCAAAAATCTATAACTGATTCATGCAGAGCCTTCTATTGCTGTAATAGTTTTCGGTCAAGATGGTCTAGATCAAAATGATAGAAAGTGTCTTCAATGAGATCACAAAAGTTTTCAAGTGAGTGCACGTTGTGAGGCAGTAGGCTAAGTAGCTATCAATGTGGAGACTCGCGAAGTGTATGTGCAAGCAGAAAAATGGCCTGTTTGTTAGAACACCCATCTTCCTCATGAAGCATGGAAGGAAATTCATGTAAGTACTTAGGCTAGGTGTTGCCTTTGTGGGCCCTGATCCAGGTTCAACGTTAGTCAGCCAAAGAAATCCCTACACTATTGGCCCTTTTGGCATCAGCCTGTAGAGCATGGACCGAAGTATTGTTGGAAATAATACTGAGAGGGGGGTGAATCAGTATTATCAAATCAATTAATTTTCATTTCACAATCAGATTTGTATATGCTACTTCAGTTATGGGAAATTGCGTATATACGCAACTGTGTCTAAAGCAACCATCATATATCACTAAACTTATGATTCATTAAATTTTGATCTTTAATCAGTGCATCAAAACTTCATTAACCTTAAGAATAGTAAACAAATGCAGTAAACAAAACAGAGCATCACACACATAAACACAAGATATAAGGTGGAAACCCAATGTGGGTGAAAACCACCTGCTGCAATTCATCTCTATCTTCTTTTAATGAGAAACTTCTTTTTACAATATATCTGTACTGTTGCAGTCTTATACAAGTACGTAGGCTTCTACCTGCAAAAGGCTACAACCTTCTCTCGTTCTCCAGCTCCTCCTGAAAGGGAGCTACAACCCCCTTAGCTCTTGTACTAGTTGATGTACTAGTACGTAGGTGCTGACCTACAGAAGGCTACAACCTTCTCTTTCTTCCAGGGACCACGTTTCATAAATTTTTAGATTGGATCCATCAATAACATTAATCAAAAATCAAATATATCTGCATCAACCAATCTCCTTTATTTCAATCAAAACTAAATCAAACAATTACTTCTTTGAATGTTGTAATCATAATACATTAACAGTAACCAGAAACTAATCCTGAACCCAGAACACTGCAGCAATAAATAGATGTAGCTAAAACATGTTTTGTGAGATGTACGCTACTTCAATATGTGAAACCTACATGCATACGCTTCTGTATTAAGGAAAACCTGCGTATACGACTTTTTGAATTACCTAACCTGCGTGTATATGTGCCTTTGCAATGTTGAACCTGCGTACAGATCTATAAAAGATAATTTACCCTTTTCAAATATTCAGACATTAGTTATACCCAGATTATCAGATTTATAGATCAAGTCATGCACCAAATATAATAGATCAAAAATCACACAAAGATACTTCTCTTCAAGCCTTAAGATCTTGACCGTTCTATTCTTGACCCTTCAATAGAACTTATCCTTCTTCTAGCACTCACGTTCCTCCTTGGTTCAAATCCAACTATGCACCATAACCCAATGACCAGTATTCTAGATCTTGTTCTTTATAAGATATTCAATACTTGAGTGAATCCCTTTTCCTAATGATCTCCTTCCCCTTTTATAGTCTTAGCCCTTACTCAACACCATGGTCCAACACCACTTAGAACCAATACATGGGGCGCAATACCTGGGTTCAATACTTTGGACAAGATACCATGGTCCGAAACCGCAGGTCCAAATACCAAGGACTAAATACCATGGACCAAAAATACGTTTTCCCACCTGTACGCGCTTTTCCGTGCATGAAAGTGCGTGCATACGTATACGTGCCTTTTGATCGTCGAACCTGCATTTATATGTGACTTGGTTAAGAGGGACCTGCGTATATCTCTTTTTCTTTCATTCTGAGAGCTTGAACTGTGATCTGTCATTTGAGTGAGTTTCCATCAAGGACAACACCTGTGTCATAGAGTTGAACCTATGTCATAATGCCAACAATCTCCCCCTTTGGACTTGATGTTAACCCCAAGTCACTCAAAGTCATTCTCCCCCTTTATCATCAAGTGCAAAGGGTTATGCTCCCCCTGATACCAGGATATACCAATATTGACTCATCCACCCAACCAAGTGGGGATACATCAAAGGTTTACACATGATAAAACAAGAACATTACATCACCCATCCCAGGCATAGTGGGGAAACCAAAGTAGGCCATTACATGACCTTGATAAGAAACGAAATACATGACATAGAGATGAAATATCTACAACAAGACTATGATAGTCATTAACAACTATCATCAGCAGCATCAATCAATCATCATTCAGACCAGCAACCATGTTCTCCCTCTGCACCTGTTCCACCTTAAACCAAAAGCAACTGTGAATCTTGAACCAAGATCTTCTAAGATAATGCGAACAATGCATTATTAGAAGTATATATGCTCCCCTTGAACCTATGCCAGATGGTCTCTGTCAGACCCATATCAGACTCTTTTCATCCTGAGCCTAGCCCACTGTTGTCTTCAAATCAACATATACGTGACTGTATCCAGAGAAACCAGTGTATGTACGTGGATGCTCCACATGAAACTCGCGTACAACTACTTTTCTCTTAAACATACAAGTTTCAACAATGAGACGATGCATCAACTACTCCCAGCTTCTGTCTAAGGTATTCAAATGTCTCCCTGGGTAGTGGTTTGGTGAGTATATCAACAATCTGTTCCTTGGAGGGAACATACTCCAATTTGACCTTTTGTTCAAGCACGTGTTCTCGGAGAAAATGATATTTGATAGGTATGTGCTTGGTCTTTGAATGCATGATAGGATTCTTTGAAATACTGGTTGCACTTGTATTATCACATAAAATGGAGATAGGTGGAGTACAAGTGATTTGAAAATCTTGAAAGTTTGCATCATCCAAAGGAGTTGTGTGCAGCAAGATGCAGCAACCACATGTTCCACTTCAGTTGTAGATAAAGCAATTGAACTTTTTTTCTTGTTGAACCAAGATACTAATCTGGGACCCATAAAGAATGCACCACCACTAGTGCTTTTTCTGTCATCCATGTTTCCTACCCAATCTGCATCTGTATATGCACGAAGTGTGAGATCTGTATCTCTAGGATACCATAAGCCATAGTTTTGTGTTCCTTGAAGATATTTGAAAATCCTTTTAACTGCCTGAAGGTGTGCTTCTTTTGGATTTGCTTGGTATCTTCCAACTATTCCCACTACATGCATGATGTCTGGTTGGGTACCTGTCAGATAGAGCAGACTACCAATCATGGATTTATAAGTTGGTTGATGTACTATTGTTGAATTGTCATTTGTGCTGAGGCTGCATCCTGTTAACATAGGGGTACATACCGGTTTCGAATATTCCATGCCATATTTCTTCAAGATCTGCTTGAGGTACTTGGTTTGTGATAAAAAGATATCGTCTTATTTTGTTGGATTTGTAAACCAATAAAATATGTCAGCTCACCAAGCAAGGACATTTCAAATTCTTTCTGCATCACCAAAGCAAAGTTTTGACTCATGGCTTCTTCATTGCTACCAAAGATGATAACATCAACATACACAACAAGTATTAGCAATTTATCATTATCAATTTTAATAAATAGATTGCTATCTGCTAACCTTTTGAAAAACCTTGTTAATGGAGGTATTTGTCCAGATGATAATACCAAGCCCTTGGAGCCTGTTTAAGACCATAGAGTTCCTTCTTAAGTCTACATACAAGTTTTGGATCATTTCCAAGGATGAATCCATCTGGTTGCTCAATATACACTTCTTCTTCTAAGTCTCCATTTAAAAAGGAAGATTTCACATCCATTTGAAATACTTTGAACTTCTAATAGCTAGAAAGAGCAAGGAACATTCTTATGGCTTCAAGTCTAGCAACCGGTGCAAAAGTTTCTTCAAAGTCTATACCTTCTTGTTGAGCATACCATTTACAAACAAGTATGGCCTTGTTTCTAATAACATCTCCATTTTCATTCAGCTTGTTTTTGAATATCCATTTGGTCCCTATGACATTCTTATCATTTGGTCTTGGAACCAACTCCTAAGTGTTATTCTTTTCAATATGATCAATTTCTTCATTCATGGCCTTGACCCAGCATTCGTCTTTGCATGCTTCACTTACATTTTGTTGTTCAGTGGAGGAGAGCAATGCTAGATAACTTGAAGCTTCTGAAATAGTTGTTCTTTTTTGTACACCTGCCTCTTTCTACCCCAAAATTTGAGTCTCTGGATGATTCTTCTGGGCATACCTGGATGCAGTCTTTTCTTCTACCCTTATCTATTCTTCTGGTGCCTCATATGTTTCTTCTTCATCATAAGTCTGATTTGATGTTGAAGGATAGTCCTCATCATCTTCGAAATCTTCGCATTTTACCTGCCTAGGAATATTTCCTTCTTCCTCAACCACTACATCAATACTTTCAACAATTTTTCCAAGTCTTTTATCGTAACACTTATATCCTTTGTTGTGGGGAGAGTAACCAAGGAGAATTCCTTCATCTGCTCTAGGTTCAAACTTGCGAAGGTTTTCATCAGTCCTTTTGATGTAACATTTGCTTCCAAAAATTTTGAAGTATTTTACCGTAGGAGTCTTACCATACCAAAGTTCATGAGGAGTCTGAGTGTTGTTTACCCGGACATTTGCCTTGTTGAGAATAGTAACGACAACAAATGCAGCTTCACCCCAGAAGGTTGCAGGAGTTCCAGACTCATCAAGCATAGCATGAGCCATTTGTTGAACTATTATGTTCATCCTTTCTACTACTACATTTTGCTGAGGAGTCCTTGTAGTAGAGAATTCCCTTCTTATTCCATGTTCTTCACAAAAATCAAAGAACTCATCTGAGGTAAATTCCCCTCCTCGATCAGACCTGAGATATTTGATTCTTGGATCTGATTCATTTTCAACCAAGGCTTTGAATGCTTTGAACTTTTCAAAAGCTTTGTCTTTATGCTTTAGGAGTCATATCCAACACATCCTAGAAAAGTCATCAATGAATAATATGAAGCATTCTTCTCCTCGAGGTGACCTTTTCCTGGATGGACCACATACATCAGTATGGACAAGTTCAAGTGGCTTACTAGCTGAGCCTTCCTTCTCAGGAAAATTAGTTCTGGTTTTCTTACCAAACTGACATGATTTGCATATTGTATTATCTGGAATTATGATGTCAGGGGGATCACGAACCGCTGGATATTTGCATGCTTTCCTTATCTGAGAGAAGCTTAGATGTCCCAATCTTCTGTGCCATAGCCAGTGTTCATCATTCTTGCTTAGATAGCATTGTTGTTGTCCTCCCTTGAGTATGTATAGATTATTAGGAGTTCTTATGCCTTTGATCATTGTTTCTCCTGTATCAAGCTCACGAACAATACATCCATTTGATCTAAATATTACCTCATTTCGTTGATCACACATTTGACTAGCACTCAATAGATTATGCTTTAAGCCATCAACATACATGAAATTTCCAGCTTTGACCTTTTCTTTCAAAAGAACAGAACCTTTACTTTTTATGAGTGCAGGGGTGTCATTTCCAAATGAGACCTTCCTTTCCTTCTCTAAAGCAGTATATGACTGAATTTTTTCTTTATCACATGTCATGTGTTTCGAGCATCCACTGTCGATGTACCACTGATTTTCCTATCCTTTCGCATATAAGGCTATACCACATTTTTCTGGTTTTGGTCCTTTCTTTCTCCATGTTTTGGGATTCAATGAAGCTTGCTCCTTCTGAGTTGTTTGCTGAAACCTACTCTTACATTCAGAATCTTTATGACTGAAGTTGTTACAAATAGAACATTATATTTCATTTTCAAGAGAAGAAAAGTTATTGTAGGTTCTTTTCATGATTCCAGTCACATTCCCTTGATTTCGTGCTTCTCTGGTCATGATGGTCTTGTAGGCAACACATTGAGCTGCTTTGTGTCCAAAGTTATGACAAGAGAAACATTGGCCAATGAAGGAATTCCTTTGATTATCAAACCTACCATCCTGGTGATTGTAGTTTCCATAGGCATTTATTCTTGAGGCAAATTGAGAATGATTTACCTGTAGTTGTTTGTAGCTTTTGTTCATCCTTGAAGTAGATTGCCCCCAATTTACTTGGTGATCTTCTTTTTTCTATCGATTGTCAACCTGTTCACTTCTCCTTTCTGCATCAAGATAACTTTTGGAGGTGGATGTCTTATGTGCTTGAGATGCTTCTTCAGAATATCCGAGACCTGTCTTGATTAGAGGAGAACACTGCACTTTGATAATCTCATCTAAAGTTTCATATCCTGTAGCAAATATAAGATTAAGAGCTTTTGTTTTCTCAATATCTTTTCTAAGTCCCACAATTTCACATTCTAACTTTTCATTGTGTTTTTCCCTTTCAGCAAGTTAGAATGTTAGAGTATCTATGATCATACTCTTTTCTTCTAAACAGATTTTAAGTTTAGAAATTTCTTCATAGAGATCATCTTCATCTATAGCATACAAGAAATCATCATCTTCAAAAGCCATCAAAAGTCTATAATCATTACATTGCTCATCTTCATCACTAATTGAAAATGCATCATTGTCTTCATGAGTATAATAGCTTTTCTTACTTACATTATGTTTTTTGTTCCATCTAACTGGTTCCTTACCTTTGTCAAGCTTGTCTTTATGAGGACACTTGGCTGCATAGTGACCGACTCTTCCACAAGAAAAGCATTTGAAAGGAAGCTTACCTCTAAATATTCCAGAACCCCGTTGAAGGTTTTTGACAAAGTTTGGTTCTTCCTCTCCTTCCGACATATGTCCTGACTCATTGTAATATCCTTTTCCTAAAGCTTTGAATGTGGCTTCTCTCCTATCTGATGGTCCCCCTTTTCTCATTTTGAAAGAAGTTAGGATTCCGTGTAGCTGTGACATGGCAATGCTCTGTAGATCCTGCTTTTCTTCTATAGCAGAAACTTTTGATTCAAACTTAGAAGACAAAGATATTAGCACTTTTTCAACCAAAGTAACTTCTTTTATTTCTTCACCCAAGTTTTTCATATGATTAACAATCTCATCTATACGTAAGAAATAATTAGCCACACTTTCATCATTGTGCATTCTGAGATTTTCATATTCAATTCTGAGAGTTTGTAGTTTTGCACATTTTACCTGATCGTATCCTTCATAGCTCAGAAAGATCTTGTCCCATATTTCTTTTGCAGTTTTGAGCTGCATAACCTTGACGAATTCTGATTGAGATAAACTCCCTAATAGAGTATTAACAGCCTTTGCATTTGTTTCATATTGTTTCTTACCAGCCGTATCTGTAGGAGTTGTTGATGGAAATGTGTATCCTGTTTCCATGATATCCCAAACTTGTGTACCAAGAGATTGAAGATAGGTTGTGATTCTTACCTTCCAATAGACGAAGATTCTCCCATCAAAGATTGGTGGCCTGATAGATGCCTCTTTTTCGTAGTTGCTGATGATGATAGATCTTCCTTCAAGTGATCAGGCTTCTTCTGAAGGAACTGCTCTGATACCAATTGTTGGAAATAATACTGAGAGGGGGGTGAATCAGTATTATCAAATCAATTAATTTTCATTTCACAATCAGATTTGTATATGCTACTTCAGTTATGGGAAACTACGTATATACGCAATTGTGTCTAAAGCAACCAATGTATATCACTAAACTTATGATTCATTAAATGTTGATCTTTAATCAGTGCATCAGAACTTCATTAACCTTAAGAACAGTAAACAGGTGCAGTAAAACAAAACAAATCATCACACATATAAAAACAAGATATAAGGTGGAAACCCAATGTGGGTGAAAACCACCTATTGCAATTCGTCTCTATCTTCTTTTAGTGAGAAATTTCTTTTTACAATATATCTATACTGGTGCAGTCTTATACCAGTATGCAAGCTTCTACCTACAAAAGGTTACAACCTTCTCTCGTTCTCCAGCTCCTCCTGAAAGGGAACTACAAGCCCCTTAGCTCTTGTACTAGTTGATGTACTAGTATGTAGGTGCTGACTATAGAAGGATACAACCTTCACTTTCTTCTAGGGACCACGTTTCATACATTTTCAGACTGGATCCATCAATAACATTAATCAAACATCAAATACATCTGCATGAACGAATCTCCTTTACTTCAATCAAAACTGAATCAAACAATTACTTCTCTGAATATTGTAATCATAATACATTAACAGTAACCAGAAACCAATCCTGAACCCAGAACACTGCAGCAATAAACAGAAGTAGCTAAAACATGTTTTGTGAGATGTACACTACTTCAATATGTGAAGCCTACGTGCATATGCTTCTGTATTAAGGCAAACCTGCGTATACGCCTTTTTGAATCACCTAACCTGCGTGTATATACACCTTTGCAATGTTGAACCTGCGTACAGATCTATAAAAGATAATTTACCCTTTTCAAATATTCAGACATCAGTTATACCTAGATTATCAGATTTATAGATCAAGTCATGCGCCAAATATAACAGATCAAAAATCACACAAAGATACTTCTCTTCAAGCCTTAAGATTTTGACCCTTCAAAAGAACTTATCCTTCTTCTAGTGCTCAGGTTCCTCCTTGGTTCAAATCCAGCTATGCACCATAACCCAATGACCAGTATTCTAGATCTTGCTCTTCATAATATATTCAATACTTGAGTGAATCCCTTTGCCTAATGATTTCCTTCCCCTTTTATAGTCTTAGGCCTTACTCAATACCATGGTCCAACACCACTTAGAACCAATATTTGGGGTGCAATACCTGGGTTCAATACTTTGGACAAGATACCATGGTCCTAAACCATAGGTCCAAATATCAAGGACTAAATACCATGGACCAAAAATAAGCTTTCCCACCTGTACATGCTTTTCCGTGCATGAAAGTGTGTGCATACGTATATGCATCTTTTGATCGTCGAACCCATGTGTATACGCGACTTGGT
Organism: Pinus taeda; assembly: GCA_000404065.3. Lineage (NCBI taxonomy): Eukaryota > Viridiplantae > Streptophyta > Pinopsida > Pinales > Pinaceae > Pinus > Pinus taeda. Next base: position 38,187 of record APFE030778288.1, on the reverse strand, counting down.
TAAGAGGAACCTGCATATATCTCTTTTTCTTTCATTCTGAGAACCTAAACTGTAATCTGTCATTTGAGTGAGTTGCCACCAAGGACAACACATGTGTCATAGAGTTGAACCTATGTCATAATGCCAACAAGTCTCACCCGAAGCATGGGGGGATGTTGGAACCAAGTTTCCACACCTTGAGATGGTTGTGATGTCGGTTTATACCCCTTGTCGCTGCTTTCACGTAGGTCGCTAAGACTTAGGGCTCTATCAATCTACCATTTATTCCACCCTTCAGTACCTCTGCGAAGGAGTATGATTTACCTTCATGCAGTACTAACCCATGGTTCAGGTACTCTCGCGCATCTATGACAATGCGTTGTATAGGTGCCCAAGTTATCTCAAGTGTTTTACTTATCTTAGTTAGCATCATGTAAGCCGGTAGATTTACTTGCGTTTAATTAAAAAATATAATCACATACATTCACGCATCAAATAAACATTGTAAAATAAATCCAGAATGCAATACAATCTGATGCATTAAAAGAGACTAAATACACAGTAATTGCATAATAATTCTCTTTATTGACATCTTCCAACTTAATATAGACTCTGTCCAACCTACGCACACAGCTGTAGGGCTCTGCGCACACAGCTGCAGACTTCCACCCTAGGCCTTTGCGCACTCAGCTGCAATGCCTCTTCTTACGCTAATACCCAAAACACTTATACTTTTCTACCAAAACTTCCAAGGCTTCATTCTTCTCTAAATACCTAGAGCTTACTTACTTAGATCTATTTTATACAATCCCATGGTCCACGGACCATGGGTAGATATTTACAGCTGACTTCACACATTACAAAATAAGGACAGACAACCCTTTATGACTCTTGACACCTCTGTGCTCCGCGACCACAAAATGTAGAGACTTTACAGCTTTATTACAAAATTGTCCAAAACATGGGTTTTTAGACCCAAAATTGCTCTTGGGGGAACCCGTTCCCAACACCAGGCCACTTCGCCTTCACCATCATACTTGTAAGTGGACAAGAGATCAAAAAACTCCCCCGTGATGGAGACATCTTCACGATTCGAGAAACACTGCGGAGGGAGAAGAGTGCAAGAATCCATGAAAGAATGCAAAGGTTCAAAACTGGATTAGAGGACACATCTTGTCATCAGAACCTCCTTCTAGTGCCAGAAATTTTGATGGTGCTGGACCCGCCAACATGTCAAGGGGATCTCCCCGATAAGAAGTCCCAATTAGACCTTAGATCATTTGGTGTAAGAGTCCCAGCCATGGGTCGTACGGGAATGCCTTGACCACAATTTCGCACAGAGGCAAGAAAGATAACTCTATTAGTAGCTAGGGTGTGACCATTGCAATGAGTCAAGGAATGTGCATGAGAAGTTCTAACACTGATGGGCTAAGATGAGTGCACCCTTGGAAACCTGTAACAGTACTCGAATGGGAAGGGAACACATGAGTGAAGATGCATCACAAGCTCGAAAGAAATTCATCTCGAAATTGAAAGTGATGGTTACACCAATCAACACATTTCAAAAAGATTCATACATGCTCATACAGAACAGTCCATACATGCATGCGTAAGAAATCAAATACATATGCCATTTAGAGTAAACAAGATAGCTGGAAAACAATACAACACATGCATGAAACATGATGGCTCTTATTATATAAAGAAGTGTAAGTTCCAGTCATACAATACATCCATGTACACCTGCTAGTCCCAAAATTCAAACTTTATAGCCACATCCACCTGCTCCTCTAAAGAGATGTACTAGCTCCATGCAGTGGAGAAGTCAAGGTGCATTACAATATTGTCCAAGCTCTCTCCAAGATAGTCTTATTGGAAGCTTGGCTGACCAAAATCCTATATAATGAGTTATGAGGGACTATTTATAACAAAAGGTGGGGTGCCCCTTGACATTCCCCTTTGTGACTAATCAACTACCCCCATCACTCTTCACCTACTCTGTGATTGTTACATCCCACTGTTGACACTTGTCTTACACTTGACATGACTTAACATTACAATGCACATGTAACCTTGTGAAAAAAATGGCTTGAGAAAGCCAAGCTAGACATCACTCTAACTTAGACAACCATGGAAGTCCAACTCCTCAATATCCTCATGCTGATCAATAGTAAGATATTGATGCCGAGATCTATAGTCCTTGATGGTGTCCATCTGTTCTGCAATGAAATTCTTCTGAAACCTAACTCTTGCCTCCATAGTATCTGGGTACACTACTCAGGCTCCTATGTCCAACTCGTTTGAAAGCGTGCACATCATTGTCTTCAATGTGGCCGGACCAACAACATAATTTTGCATGATGTCTGCACTAATGGGAAATTCTGGGCTAGTGGCAATGCGCATTAACTCATCGAAGTACGAGTCATGCTCAAATTGGACCTGTTTCTTTGTCTTCACCTGGGTGAGAGTCCCAAGTGATGGGACGGTATGTGTGTGCACTACAACATCCATACTTTTGAATACTCATGCATGGGAAGCATGTATGTTGGTGATGAACTATGGGAGCTCTTCATAATTTCGGATTTGACTCCGGATATGTACCTTTAGCTCGATCACATTGGCCCTCATCATCTTAGGCAAGTCAAGTGGAGCTCCCTTGTACTTCCTCGTCCATGTTTGCATGCCATCAACAACAACATGCAAGTTCGTCAAGATACGTGCTCTTCTAGCACATCACTGCTGCCAACCGTTGAGATGGATGACCGCCTTGTGCACGGTACCAAACTTGGAGTACGATGCTTGCATAACTATCTCAAGGGACAATACTTCGCCTAGTATTGCGTTCTTCAGTTCAGCTCATGTAGGCATTTTCACCAAGTCTCCTCCTTGCTTGGTCGTTTGTAGTTCCTTTTCCATTCACTCATTCTCGCCTATGAGGAAGTGAACACTTGAGCTAGTGTCTTCGGCATACACTGTGGTTGCATCGGCCAAGGTAGCTGGATGTTTGTGCACATCAGTCATAATCACTCATTTCTCAACTTGCGCAGGAGACGTATGATCCTCCAGTGTTGACACTCTGCGAGACTACACAACTCTATGTTGGGATTCATCAAACGAGATGTTGTGCATCTCTTCTTCCGAATGATCACCAAAAATCTCAGTGCCTCCTTGGTCATTCAAGACTTGCTCATCATCTGGATGTATTGAAGTGAGTGAGTCAACCTCTTTGTGGTGAGGCATGAGGTCGGTTTCCTGCTCCAACTCCTACTGCTCCATGTTTGCATCCAACTATTGAAGTGCTTGTTGTATCACATGAGAAAATTCTTTCCCCTGCAATGGTTCACCTCTTTTTCTTGATGCCAGCTGTTCAGATGAATTAAATACTTATGCGGGAACTGCTTCATCTGTTTCCACATGTTGCACCCCCTGTTGTATATGTTGCTGCTACACTTCCCTCTCTTGTTTGTGCAGCTCTTGTTCCTTTCGGAGTTGCTCCCTCAGCTCATGAAACTACTTCTCTACTTCTTCCATTCTCTTCATATCCCTCTGCCTTCACATGATTCACTTGTCGTGATGTCACCTCTTTGTCTCTATAGCCATAGCTTCTTTCTCTATAAGTAGATCTAATCGAAACTTGCAGCTTTCCCCTCCTCCATGTGATCGACAATCTTCATCTTACCTTTGTCGAGCACTGTTATGCTTGCCTCCACTGCCACTGCTGCTACTACTGTTGCTGGTGCTCTTCATGATGATACTTCATGTTTCTTCAATAACCACTCCACAGCGAAGCTGATCAGTTCATTGGGTCTGGAGAAACTGTAGCAATATCTCCATGGGTCCTCCTTGGGCCAATGATATGCCCCGTGGATCCAGTTGAACTGAATTGTTGTGCAATGATCTTTCAGAATTCATTGTGGGTCATACGGATTGTAGCTTTGGAGGTCAAATGGGTACTTCTTCATCAGTTCTACTTCGACATCCGCTTACTTGATACTCTGGATCACATATAACCCAATCTGCAGAAGAAGAGTGGGCCAAAGTGCCTTCTTCTTCTGATGTAGTGTAGTTGTCAATCCTACTTATATGTAATATGCTACTTCCTGCATGACAAGTACATCTAAGGAAAACTTTAGAAGAACATGTGGAGGCTTCTCCACACTGAACATTCAGATGAAAGTGCCAGACAGTGAGGCATACCAATCTGCAATGCCTATCAATGCCTCCATTGCTTCCTTTGACATGTAGGGTAGATCCTGTTTGAATATCATCTTGTACACAGTGGTGACAAAGTGATCGGGCAGCCATGTGATTACTCCTTTGAAGCTGCATTCAGGCAACAACTTGAAATACGTGTTCACAGTAGTCCTTGCCAGTGACCATGCCCACTTGAATTCTGGGAACTCCTGTCGGGCATAGACTACATATAAGATGTAGATGGACATATAAATATCTGCATGCATACCTTTGGGTGATTGTCGAGCCTTCGTTACTTATTCCTTCAGCTGATGAGATAATATTTCGGACCAGTTACATGGTTTTCCTTCTCTAGCCAATTTGTCCAGTGCAACCACCCAACTCTATGGGAAGGTTTCCATGCTTGCTTAGCCATACAATCAACATGAAAATATGACCAAGTATTGGTATGCCTTCCTCAGTATCTTTGTCTTGTAGATCTGGTTGGGTGTCAACATGAATTGAGCTGGCTCCTTTACCAAATTCTTCAATATTTCTCTGGAGTTAGCACTATCGTTAGGTAAGCTGAATGGAGTCTTCATGATATTCATGGGCTCTGACATATGATATATCTCATCATAATCTCATGCCCAAAAGGTCACAATATTCATCTCACTGACACTATTCAAGGTCATCGTCTCGGGATCAGTGTGAGAGACGATCCAGTGTATCATGTCCATGCATGGGAACGCGGGGTATCTGCATGAAATCTGGTAGAAGCATGACTTGTGAATGTTCACGTACACGTGACAGTCTTTGAGGTATTCCCCAAAAGTGCTTGTAAATGTTTCATTGACCTCTTGCCACTTCAATTTGATGTCATTATCTAGATACATCTTTGTATCTTCAAAGATTGGCAGACTAAAGGACACTCACTCAACTATTGCTCCAGTTGCATTTCCATCAGTGTCCTACGATCCTGTTCTCTTGGAAACCATTGAGCAAGATGAACACCTGAAAGATATGGAGACAAACAACATGCATGGCAGAAATCTGTTAGTGAAAAATAAATCAAATTCGAAGAATGAAACAGCACATACCTAGGAAATTAATGGGCAGGATTGCACAATTTCTTCTAGGAGCCTAGGTGACTGGCTACCAGAACTACACAAAAGGTAGTCTGGGCTATCTGGGAGGCAAGATTGGCTCCTAGACTTGAAAAATGTGCAATCCAAACTGGTTTTTGGCTGCTGGGATTGCGCAATCCATAATTCCAGCTATGAGAGGTTGTAGGCTCAGGGACTGCATTGTGAAATTTTCTAGGCCAGCATTCATTGTCCCTTAAAAATGTGCAAAATAGTCCTAAATGATAGTGTTGGGTAGAAATGCACATTTCTAGAGAGGATGATAGAGCCTTCCTTCCCCAGATTCTGCAATGTTGTCTCACTGAAGGCATAGTCTGGGCCAAGGTTGGCATGACTCACCAATGGACAACTGAAAGAAAATATGATAGTGAATGCATGGTGACACTAAGCGATAGTAGAAGTGATTGATAATGCATGAAAATATGAATGAAAGATTCAACAAACAGATCAACATGCATGTGGGCGAAGCGATTTCCCGAATTGGTGACCATTTGTGCAAAATAGTTTCATGCATGCGACAATAGTGAGATAGCAACCAGAACTAAAACAAAGATAGGATAGGCTAGTATACATGTAAAAGATAGCGAGTGTTCAAATAAATCAAGAAAACAACACTCACCCAAGCGAATGCACAAAAAACAACACAAATGCTGAAAAAGACAAGTTGAGGCCACTTACCCGTGAATAGTTGAGCTAGATGTGTCGACAAGTTCTAGATGTGTTGTGGGATGTTAGAGGTCGAATATCGATGTGAAAGAATGAGCTCTGATGCGTTGAATAAATACGTTTTGGCTCATGATGTGCATGCCACAACTTTAGGAAAAGGTGACACTTGGAGGAAGCTTCTAAAACAACTTTGCATGTAACCTCTAGCTGCTAAAAATAGCTCCCTGAATGATGGGATGCCTTTTGCATGTTTCCTTTCGCTATTCTGGGAAAAAGCAAGCCATGCATGCAAGTCAAGTTTACTTGGTCCCAGGTGGAACTGTTCAACCAAACTGCTCATGCATGAAGCTGCTCAACTGCTTGAGAAAAATGTGCATTTCTAGCTGGGAGCAGGGCTGGCTTCCCAGGAGATTTGCGTAATTTCTAGGTAGAGTAGCTGACTGCTACCCAGATTTGCACAAATTCTAGGTTGAGTAGCCTTGATGGGGAAAACTGTGTACTTTTCACTAGGAGTGTTGACTGGCAGAATTGAGGAATTCTAGAGCCCACTAGGCTACTAGACATGATTGCGCAATTTCTGGAGGGAAGGTTGTTTTCCCTCCAAAAATGCACAATTTCTTGGGGAGCTGCTTAGCCTATAGCTGGACCAAGTCCAGTTGATCAGCCTTTTAGGGGAATGCATCAAGATGTGATCAACTAGCTGCCTCTATGTAAGAAAAACATTGAAACTTGTGTACTTGACGAAGCAAGACAAGGTGTTGTGAAAGGTTGGTAGGGAGGCTCCAAAATGAAGCTAAGGCAAAATTTTGGAGGGTGGTTGTAGCCGCTACAATAAGAGGCTAGCTAGCTAACTCTGTCCATGAAAAGTAGGTTTAATGGCATGCAGTAGACTCAAAGGACCATGGGCCTCGTGGTGGAAGGCCCTACTACAAAGAAATTAGTCCAGGAAGTGCAGCAAGCAGCTACACAGGTAACAATTGATTTGCAGGTTCTGAAGTTGGAGTTATACAAACTCCAAGTGAAGATTGAAGTTCCAGCTAAGTGACTCGAGGATGAGTCACCAAATTGTGTTAGGGGCCTATTGAGGTGGAGTCCCTAGGGCTAAATTTCGTATTTCCTTTCTGTAAAAATGTAAAGTCTCTCTGATTTATGGAAGCATAGTCGAAAGATAGTAAAAGTAAAATGGGCTTTAGTCCCCTAGTTTGTTAGGTGTTGATAAGGTTTTGAGACCCACCCATGGTCAGCAAACCATAATATTTCAAAGGAAATTATATAAATAGAAGACTCACAGCGATTCTAGGAGATAATCATAAGATAGAAGATCATTTTTGGGGAAAGTAAGCTAAGGTAGTAAAACTTTGTTTCATGTACTTAGGCGAAGGGGAAGGCTCTTGCAGATGAGTGCACAGAGATCTTGGTAAGTCTGCAAGTTGAGTGCGCAAGCCCCTGCAACTGAGTGCACAAGGTAGGAAAGTTTTTACTTGAAAAGATCATATAATAAAAAACAGTTTTGATCCATACTTTGCGTATCTTCTTATCTGTAATTACTTCTGTAATTTATGTGTTTCCACTCTATATCTAAAATTATCTGAATAAATGTTTATCTAATGCATGAAAGTAGTAGATCAATATAGATTATGCATGTTATGATTAATTAATGACCCTTGCGAAGATATAATTATTGTGTATAATATTTATTGTTATTAAATGTTCTGGAAGATCTAGGGTTCGCGAAGACAAAACTAATCCCTAGAAGCCACAGGAACCCATCACACAGACCTCTAGATGGAGAAACTTGGTTCTGTCATCCCCCAATACTGCGTCGGGTGAGAATTCAACCTATGCTATGTGGGTCACTGCCAAAAGGGCCAACAGTTTAGGGTTTTTTTAGTTGGTGCAGGAAACGTTGAACCTAGATCAGGCCCCATGAAGCCAACATAACTTTTTCTCCACAACCTCCTAGTGGGGATTGCAATTACGTGATGAAGACTATCTAGGGTTGGAAGTAATTAAAAATACAAAATAATTTTTTTTCGTAAGTTCTGGAATTAGAGGGAGCTTTATATCCAGAGGTATCTATGGATTCAGAGGGAGCTTTGAATCCAAAGGGAGTTGTGGATTTTGAGAGAGCTTTGGACTCAGAGGGAGTAGTTTTATTCTCAAGTTTGAGGTATGCCTTAAAGTATTATATTAGGACTATATTAATAAAAAATGGCTAGGGTATGCTGAAATATTTGATAGGCCTTTGTTAAAGTGAAGCAAGCGCATAGGTCAAGCACAAGATATAAATAATTTGGCCAGGAGCTTACCAATGTGATGGGATCATCATATGGTTATGTTGAATTTTTTTAAATGTTTTGTTAAGAAATTCTGAATATTTAATTTAAAATCGAGTTTGATTTTTTGAATTAAGTTGGAGAAGCATTTTTTGTTGTAAATATAGTTTTAGTTTCCCTTGTTTTGTGGAGAAGAGAAATCGATTCACTTTCATGACCCTTGGTTGTAAAAGTCAGTTTCTTTTGGGGAAAAAGAAACATTTCTTTGAAGATCCTAAGAGAGGATAAAAAGAGGAAATCAATGTTTTCTCTGTGTAACCACATTTCTAAAGTCTGCAAACACACATGTACCTTAAAATTTGTGTGAACTAGAAGGTATCTATGTGTGAATGGTGTAAATGAAAAACAATTTGGACTGTAAGTTGTCTGATCGTTAAATGGGTTGAGATTGAATCAAGCCCTACAAATGGATTTCTTTTGTGAACTGTTATTAACTCATATTTTATTCCCACGCACATGATAATTTTTTATATTCGCCATTTTTAAAACCTTATAACTTGTGAACCAATTTATATTAAGAAATTGAACCCTCGTGGCTTCATTCATCGTGTGTGATAGTACAATTACCTTTTGGATTTTTTCTTGTGTCGACTTTAAATCCCATGAAGGAATGTGTCACTACATTCTGAAGTAGTTAATGTGTGGCTTTTTTCCTGCGATTTGAGTGCCATCAATAGAAACAAAGTACCTTCTATGTAATTTTGTGAAAACCATCTTAGACTGGTTGTTCAATTCGATTTTTTTTAATGGTGTTGCAAACCTCGACGAATAAAGGCAAGTGAAATTGTTTACTATGTTGAGTAGGAAGTCAAAGACATTGAGAGTCGGATTGGGAAAGAGTTGAGTTGATTCATCTTCCCAAAAATTGCAATACCAAATTTTTACAGTGTGTTGCCAAATTATCCTGTAACGAACAACGTTACCTAATCATTATGTAATGACTGCACAATTAATTAGAGAATGGATGCTACTAAATCATTTTTTAGCGATCAATTATAGGATTTTTGAGGTCTAAGATGGGCATCCTAAGGAAATTATAAAATTATATTGGAAATAATAAAATAATATTAGATTACATCATCAAATTTTAGAAGGAAAATAGAAAAAACTATTTTTCAACTCGTAGTTTCAACTTATCTCCCTATAGGTTTACTCAAATTTTGAGAAGAAACACTCATTGGATGCAGAATTTGATTCCCCATCCCAGGAGTACCCATGTTGCATACTTTTGATGGACCTTGCTACACAAAAAATGAGAAATACATGAAAAATGTGATTGCAATCACGTTTTTTCATGTATTTATCATTTTTCATGTAGCACAGTCCATCTAAAGTATGCAACACGGGTACTCCTTGGATGAGGAATTAAATTTTTCATCCAACGAGTAATCCTACTTGAAATTTGAGTAAGAACTTACAAAGATAAGTTGAAAATACAAGTTGAAAAAGTAGTTTTATTATTTTATTATTTTTTAATCTTTTTACCTTTTTACACCAAAAATGGTGAATCATCCCCCATGGTTGACATCATCATCTTAAATCGTATTGGCTCTTATCAAGTTTAATTTGGTTGTACATTTTTCTTAGGATGCCCATTTTAGACCTCAAAATTCCCCTAATGTGAGAAAAAAATTTGGAGGACTGTATATCAGTTTGAAATCTCCATTTAGCCTTCTCGTTGCACCAATTTGTGGTATCAAAGTAAACCTTTGCGTAATTGTTACTGTCTAGAGTGTAAGGGAAGATGGCTATGTGAGCAAGAAGAGAATGAGATCAAGGAGGTAGAACCATGGGTAATTCAAATCTCTTAGAAGAGGTAAGGAGACTTCAAGCTCGTTTAGAGGCCATGGAGGTAGGAAGATGATGAGATATTGAGGTTGGAGATATTAGTGAACTTGAAGAAGAAGTTGAGGAAGAACGAGCGGCATCTACTGAGGAAACTCCAAAAGTCAAGTTATTGAGATCATTTTTAGGTTCAAGTTCAAGAGAAAATCCTAAACTATGTACCTATGATGGTAGCAGCTGGAAATTTATTTGATTGGATCAATGAGTTAGAGAAGTATTTTGAATATGAAGACATGGATGATGAAGAAGGGGTTAAGTTTGTAGTAACAAGGTTGAAGGGTCATGTTTCACTATGGTGGGACAATGTGTAGGATGAAAGGACAAAGAAGAATACGCCATTGATCAAAAGTTGGGACAGGATGGTGGCAAATATGAAGAGTAAATTCTTACCGAAATATTAATAGTTAACTCTCTATAGGTAGATGTCGAAGCTCAAGCAAAGGTCACTTAAATTAAAAGAATATATCGAAAAATTTTACAAAGCTAACTTGAGAGCATGTCATGTGGAATATACATTGGAAAATATATCAAGGTATATTAATGGCTTAAGAATGGGTGTTAAGGATGAAATTAGCATGCTTTCTCAAAGGACCATGGAATAACCATACTAGTATGCCTTGAAGGCAGAATAAAAGATATCAAGAAAGAAAATCTTAGGTAGAGGGTGTGGTTTTGTCAAAGGAAAAGGATAGTCAACTGGAAAAGGAAAATTTCTAGCTCAAAAGAATGATGCATGCAACTCAAAACAACAAGGGAAACCAGAGAAAAAAGGTGGAACCATAGGAGGAAGAACGTACTAGAGAGGTAGAGAGACTGTTTACCAGTGTTACAAATGTAACAAGTTGGGTCAAATCTTTTTAGTTTCTAGAGAATGGGAATACGAGACAATGTGATACATACATAGCTCAACCAAAAGCAGCAGAAGAACACGAACCTAAGGCAAAAAATATTCTAGAAACTAGAGAGGCTTTGTTGATGAATAAATTCTTGTTGAATCCAGCCAAAGAAATTGTTGAACCAACCCAAGAAAGGTCCTTGTTTAAGAACATGTGAAAAGCAAAAGGGAAGTGCTACAAGGTATCGATTGACGGTGGAAGAATTGACAATCTTGTTTCCTTAGAAATGGTGGAAAAACTACGATTGAAAATGATTAAACATCCAACATCATACAAAGTATCATGGCTAAAAAAGGGACACCAATTGTTAGTGAATGAACAAAGTGAAGTTGAGTTTCAGATGGGAAGATATAAGGACAATGTAATTTGTGATATAATTCCAATGGATTTTAGCCACATCCTTTTGCGTCGACCATGGCAGTTCGATAGGAAAGTGATACATGATGGAGAGAGAAATTTCTACAAGTTTGAAAAGGATGGCATCAAGCATACTCCTTTACCGATGAAGGAAGTGAGTGTAGCTGAAAAAAGCAGCACCAAAATATTTTTTGTTAAGTGGTAAATAAAATTTGTAACAAATGGAGAAATAGGAGGTAAGTTATGTAGTAATATGCAAACCAAAGGTAATACTTCTGCACACTGAAATTGAAGATTTACCTATTGAAATTTAGGAAATTTTTCATGAATTTAATGATATTGTAGTGAATTATTCTTCAAATTGAGTTTCCACCCAAAAATAACATCAACCATCACATTAATTTGATACCAGGAGAAAGCCTTCTAAATAAGGCTCAATATCAAATGACACCGAAGGAAAACAAATAAATAAGGAAACATGTCCAAGAGTTGTTGGACAAAGGGTTGATAAGAAAGAGATTTATTCCATGTGTTGTGTGTAATGTAGTAAGTCCAAAGAAGAGTGGATAGTGGAGGATGGGTATAGATTCCAAAAAAATCAACAAGATCATGATTTGATATAGATTTTCATTTCCACAGATGGATGCTATGATGGAATGTTTGAGTGGAGCAACTTACTTTTCAAAGATTGATCTGAAAAATGGTTACCATCAAATCTAGATCAAGGAGGGGGATGAGTGGAAGAAAACTTTCAAGACCAATGACGAGTTGTACGAATGGCTATTCATGCCATTTGGATTGAAAAATGCACCCAGTGCCTTCATGCAGTTGATGGATGAGGTCTTGAGTGAGTTTATTGGTTATTTTGTTATTGTTTACTTGGATGATATCTTAATAGTTAGTCAAACAAAAGAAGAGAACCTTAGACCTGTGAGATATGTCATAGAAATATGACTGCAAGAAAAGTTGCTAATCAGCTTGAAGAAATTTACTTTTATACTAAGGTTTTGTCATTTCAAAAGATGAATAGAAAATGGATCCAGAAAAATAGAGGTAATTGTGAATTGGACTTTACCCAAGAGCATTTTAAAAGTTAGAAACTTAGAATATTCACCACATAGAAACTTTGATCATCATCATGGAGAAGTCTTGAATCGTCACCAGAGATAGAACATGGATCATTCGAATCGATTGCACTCAGAGATAAGACTCGGATCATATAACAAGAGGGTTGTGGTTAGCAGAAGGGTAAAGGTCAATGTGAGGATGAAAATAATAGTAAACTACACATATTTATCATCAAATTTTCATTTTTAAATGTAATAATATATACAAAATTTACAAGTACTTGATTTATGAATGATAAACATAGCACATAAGAATCATTAATGAGAGGTTACTTACTACCCCATAATGGAAATGTATGTATCTATTTGATTTAATTTCTAATTTGTCAACAACTCTTCTTCTACATGTATTGATCTTATTGCACATAGGAAACACAATTTCCTTCACGTGCCTAAAATAAGAAATTGGGTTACTTATTTTTTTCTTGGGTTGTGTACTATTTATAAACCCTGCAATATTCCCTGATGCTTTTGGCCTTCCATCAATATAGACTCATGTGATCCTTTGTTTCTATCGTTGTCCCTTACCTACATATAATTTGTAGTCAATGGGTATCTCTCCATACGTTGCACATATCACACCAACTACATCCAATCCTTATAATTGTAACAGGGTCTAATATACTCCATTAATTCAGTTAATCCACCATAAAAACCTTTATTTCATCCATGGAAAATATCCCCAAACCATGTAGAGATGATGAAGTAATGTGATATATCCTATCGTTGAGACAAAAAATTGTGTTTACTTGAGGAAGGTCCTTGAGTATCCATATTTTCACTAAATCTTAGCACCGCAAGGGAACCTCAATGTTATCTTTGCTCTCAACAACATACAAACATGACCCCCCTTAAAAAAAAAAAAATCATGCATCTATGGAATTTTCTTTTAATATTCTCAACCTTAGGTGGTCTCTGTATGTTAGACATACTATATATTTTACCTGTATCCACTCTATGTGAACCTCCCTCGCTCTATGAAGGCATATCTGATAGGTACCTGTTTGGTTATACCTGCGATCCATCCAATGTGTCCCTATTTAACATTGAGATGAAGTGAATAAAGAAAGAATAAATTCCACTAAGAGAAAATAAAAGGCCTCCAACTGAGGGAAACAATGGAAATGGAAAATATCTTCAGTCATGTATGATGTTGGTGTCGGTAGAGGAAGGCATGCAAGTTCATGTCTTTGCAAGAAAGACTAAAATCAGGTCACAAGTTCAAGTATCAACTAGAGACTTTGGAGAAGCAAAGTTGACTTCTAGTTACTCTTTGCCCATGAATGCAAGGAAACATGGCAGACTAATCATTTTGGAAGTGATCAAATGATCCTATACTAATATATTCTAGTTGGGATGCAAAGGAGAATCGTGATTTCCCCTAACTCTAGGTTTGCTGCTATGGGTTTCATCTCTATTTTCCTCACTTTTAGGTTTATCTTCAATTCAAATTATATTATCATCTCTCAATTTCAAGCAAGGTTAAAATCCCTTCATAATGGTGGCACCATTGAGTATAAATTTGGAAGCAAACAAGGTCTTAGAAAATAGTAGATGGAATCAAACTAGTTAGAGGAGTCAAAGGTATGACACTCTTTTCATAATTCATGGATGACACTCTCTTACTAGGAGGGGCCTCAACCATAATTACTAAGAGATTCAAAAGTGTTCTTAATCATTTTTTTAATGCTTTAGGAGGAAAAGTTAATGATAATAAATGTCAAATTTAGAGTTTATTTAGAGCTTTATTTAGAGGCAAAGTTAATGACGATAAATGTTAAATTAAGGGTTTTTTTATTTTCATGTATTCTTGTCTCTCTCTCTCTTCTCTTTTCTTATTCTTCTTTTTTTTTTCTTTCATGTAACTAATCACTCCACCCTAATAAAACCAACAACAATTGGTCTAAAAAAGCATTTCTCCTAGTTATCCATCTGAGATAGACACAATTCACACACACACACACACACACACACAAATATATTTGTGTGTTTTTGTGTGTGTGTGTGTATGTATATATCCTTGTTGATATTCTTTGTACAAATTTGGAAATTTGAGTGAAAAGTATCTTTTTATGGGGTTCTTGCTTTCACACAGAAGACATACTCTCTGATATACCCATGGTATTGATAGTCTTTAATGAAACTTCACTCCCCTATAAAGGGAGAATGGGGACAATGTCCAATTCAAATATATTATAATCTTGATTAGAGGCCTTCTAGCTGTGGTTCTAGTCATTATTGAGATTCATAAGAGATAGAAAGGTTTGAATGTAACCAACTAATTAACCCTGAATATTCACAAACAGAAGATAAGAATATTCTAGTGAAAAATATAAGTTTACACTAGGGTGTAATATAATAAGTTAACAAGTGTACCTTTAGAGAGAAATCACCTAACAACAATAAATCACAATATTTGAGAAGAACCCTTTAACAATTGATCTCATTGTGAAAGAGAGTGTGATGCTAGATGTTGTATTGATAGGATAAAAGGATGACACGCTTGTGTAAAACAAAAATAAGATGATATCAAAAATTAATATTGAGTAATTATCTATTCACAACTTAGGAGCTATGGTGCATTGCCTCAGAGGGTTGTGGGCTCACATAATAACTAGGTTGGTAATAACCATAAAGGAATATAATAAATTAGTCTTGTAGGCTTTAAGCGGAACCTTAGAAACAAATTAATACACAATAAAAATGATTACAAAGTGTTACACGTCATTTTGTCACATTAGGAAAATGACCATCGGTTTGGATATTTCACTATCCATAAATGTGTTTCAAATCATCCCCTTACAAGGATAGAATCCAAAATATCCCAAAGCGAATGAAATTACTAGATCCCAAAGCTTAAAAGCCTATTTTTGGCTTCCTAAACAATTCTCTAGTTAATTTATGTGTTTACGCAGAAGAGTACGTTAGACATTACACATAAGTGCACTCTAACTGACACTGTGGCTTGCGCACATGACTTAACAAATGTAAAAATATAAATTAAAGTCTAGAAGAATTGTTAGTTAAATCTTTCCCAACTAACAAACTTTGAATGGATGCCTATTCATCCCTAATCCCTCCCATCATGGAGCTACCTCCCTCTCTTTATGGAACCCCCGTCCCACCATTTTCGGATCTCGTCCGTTGGGAAATGGATCCCAATCTTCCCCCTCTTGGCCTATAAAGCTAACACATTCCTGAGCATTGAGGAAGATTGTTGGAAGTAGGCTTATGTTGCAAAAATAAGGTTAGGGAATTATTCATCCAAGGAGAGGGTTGGATATTGTGAGAAGAGACATGTAACATCAAGAATTTGAGTTTGTAAGTTTGTTCTCCATTTTATTAATATTAAAGCAATTTTTATTTCCCAATTATGTCTTCTATGATATCATTTGTGGGATTCCTTGATCACCCACATAGGTTATGATTGCATACTGATCAATTTATGATATATGATTGATTTAATTAGTTCATTTATCTTTTATGCTATATATTGGATGCTTTGATCTTGTGAATTTTTTTTTCTATGTAGATCTCATTCAAGACATCATGGGGAAGTTGCGGGAAGCGTTGGAACGATATCTAAAGTAGCAGGGAGAAGCGAATGGTCGAAATATCTGAAAGGTACTTCATCAAGAATTTCGATTAAAATGGTAAGTGACCTCTCTAATATTGTTTGTTACAATCAATCGTAAGCTATGGAAAGGAAAAAGTTATTTGTTGTTTGTTACTATATTTCTCTGAGGTCTAGGGAGATCCATATTTTCCGCAAGACGGACTAGTATGCCTAACAAAATGGCGACTCCACTGGGGATCAAACCCACAATCTCTGGTTTCGTACAGTTGTTGACAAGTGTTTTGCATAGTTGTTGATGAAGGAGATTCTACGTGTATCATGTCAATTTTTTGTTGGACAACTTTAGGTTCAAAAATCAATTAGTCACCTACCACTCTGAAAGCCTTTAATGGAAAAGTTTTTCACCCTTATCGAATCCTAAATGACCTGCCCGTAGAATTAGAGGGTAAAACTGTTGTAATCTAGGTTGAATGTATTTATTCTTAGCTTGATTACAACCTTTTTCTCGGTCAAAGTTGGACCTACATTATGTTACCAGTGGTCTCATTGCTTTTCTGAATGATACAATTTCCTCACAAAGGGAAAATTATCAAAATAGACCAATTGCCTTACTACACTTCTGACCCTAACTCTATGTGTAGAATACCTTTTGTTGGAAAAATGAGTACTCTTTATAAAGATATTGATGTTGGTTTTCTCAAAGAATCAACACTGATGGGAACCTTTGCACTCCCTCCACTAAACTTTCCTTCTAATTTTTCCAAGGTTAAAATGATTACATCAAGCACTATGCAATATTCTAATTCATGGATAGTGCCTTCAAAGTATGAGTTCACCTCCTATGGAAATGAGATTCATTTGATCCCACTTGAATAGGCTTATCAGTCAATTCAATCTTTTTCTGACCCTTCACATTTTAAGATTGATCGAGTGAATGCAATCAATAATGATTATTCTCCTTTACCTTTGTTAGAACCAATTTCACTTCCTGATCCTTTCAAAATATGTTTCCAACTGATGAAAGTATTATGGAAGCCATGAATTTGGATGAAATGCCTTGGAATGATTATCATCATCGTTCATCTTTTCTCGCTAAACCTGATAAAATCGAGAATTATTTTTCAACTACGTTTTCGCCTGAGATGTTAGATAGTCTAGAATAGCCCATGTCAGTTTTTCAAGATGAATCTGAAAGGAGTTTAGGAAACATATCTATATTTTTTTCCATTGACATCTCAGTCAAAAGAGGGATTATTAAAAATATTCACATAGGTGCTTTATGCTCATTTGAAGAGATTTGAATGTACAAAGCCCTATTACAAGAATTATACAACATGTTTTCCTTGTCCTATGAGAAAATACCAGGCATTGACCCAACCATTGTTGTGCATGAGATTAAGACTTACCAAGATGCAAAAATTATCAGAAAATTATTACATCTAGTTCATCCATGAAAGGCTACTACTATTAAAGTTGAGGTCAAGAAACTTCTCAAAGCAGGTTTCCTCTACCCGGTTCCCTTGACTGATTGGGTGTCCAATATTGTACTTGTTAACAAGAAGCACAAAACCATTAGAGTATGCATTGATTATAGGGATATCAATAAGGCTTTTCCAAAGGACAACTATCCTACCCCCTATATCAATCAAATCATTGACGATTGTGTTGGAAACGAGATCTTTTCACTCATGGACATATTTTTTGGGTACAACCAAATCAACAAACTCCCAATTGATCAACATAAAACCACATTCATTTGTCCATGGGGGACTTTTTCTTATCGAAAACTCCCATTTGGTTTTAAAATTCAAGTGCAACTTTCCAACGAGCTATGTCTTATGAATTTCACGATATCAATCATATTAGGCAACCTTATTTGGATGACTTACCAACTCATTCATTGAGATGGGAAGATCATCCAATGCATTTGAGATTTATCTTTATCAGATATTGTCACTAAAATATACGGGTGAATCCTCAAAAATGAATTTTTTGTGTGCAAACTGATCAATTGCTACTATTTTTCATTTCAAATGAAGGCATTCATGTCGATCCCCTCAAGGTTGAGGTTATTCTGAATTTT
Organism: Pinus taeda; assembly: GCA_000404065.3. Classification (NCBI taxonomy): domain Eukaryota; kingdom Viridiplantae; phylum Streptophyta; class Pinopsida; order Pinales; family Pinaceae; genus Pinus; species Pinus taeda. Next base: position 20,003 of record APFE030778288.1, on the reverse strand, counting down.
CCTCCTCTTTCCAATCTCTGCCAACTCCAAAGCTTGCAAGAGAAAGAAAACTTTCTACATCGTTTCATCTAGAAATACGCCAAGTTAACTAAAGGTTTTACTTGACTATTGAAAGAAGGCATCTCATTTAATTGGGATGAATTGGCTCAAAAGGCCTTTGATGCGCTTAAACATGTGTTCACCCATACGTCGTTCTTGCATCCTCCCGATTATCATCGAGACTAATTTTTATATCTAGCCACATTCCATGTAACTATTGGCATGGTTTTAGTTCATGAAGATGAATTGAACGATGAACATGTCATATATTACTTGAGCATAAATCTTACTGAAACTGAAGAAAAATATCCACATGTGGAGAAATTGGCATTGGCAGTCGTTCAAGTTGTCCAACAATTTCATCAGTACATTCTATTGCGAAAAACTATTGTGATTTCCAGTTGTAGCCCTATCCTTTAAATTATTATGAGACAATTGTTAGGGGGGAAGTATTCCAAATGGATAGTTATCTTGCATGATTTCGATTTGGAATTCATAAAATGTAAATCTAAGAAATCGCTAGTGTTTGTTGAATTATTAGTGACTTTCCCCATATTGAGATAGAAACTGTGGCAGAGGATTCTCTTCCAAATGAACCTCTATATATTATCATTACTTTAGGCACCTGGTATGGATATATCATCATTTATCTTAAAACCCAGAAATTTCAGCTAGAATTGAGTCGAACTTATCATCGTTGTATTCAGTACCAATCCCAATAATACACTATTGTTGGCAATACACTTTATTGTTAAGAAGAGCTTCTGCGTAAATCACATGAAAGAGTTTTTGTCGACGCATTTCGAACCAACTAGTGTGGTTCATCGTCAGGACAAGTTGAAGAAGCAGATCTGGCATAGCATGTTAAATAGACAGTGCAGAGACTCCAACGGCTACAAAACGACTATTTTTGACTCTGGACTAAGGTAAAAAAATATATTAATAAATTAAATATTCTCATTATTTTTATTATTTTGTTTCTAGAAATGAGCACAATTAGGTGAAATGAATAGAATTCCAATTGATTTATTTAATTTACTTTATGTTAATTAATATATTAATAAATTAATTAATTGTATTAATTAATTTATTAATGTAGTTAGTTATATTAATAAATTAAATATTCTTATTTTTTTTCTTTTTTCTTTTTTATAATATTAATATTGTTTTGATTCTAGAAATTAGGATAGATGAATAGAAATTAGGTAAAACTAACTATTTTGTTAAAATTAAATATATTATTTCTATATAACCATCAGGTTTTATAATAAATAAACTCATTATTTTTATTATTTTATTTCTAGAAATGAGCACAATTAGGTGAAATGAATAGAATTCCAATTGATTTATTTAATTTACTTTATGTTAATTAATATATTAATAAATTAATTAATTGTATTAATTAATTTATTAATGTAGTTAAGTTATATTTAATTTATTAATATATTTTTTTACCTTAGTCCAGAGTCAAAAATAGCCGTTTTGTAGCCGTTGGAGTCTCTGCACTGTCTATTTAACATGCTATGCCAGATCTGCTTCTTCAACTTGTCCTGACGATGAACCACACTAGTTGGTTCGAAACGCGTCGACAAAAACTCTTTCATGTGATTTACGCAGAAGCTCTTCTTAACAACTATGATGGATCACAGAAGCCTCAATTCTACAATACACTTTATTGTCGTGGTGTTGATTCCATCTTCAGACGGTGTTTGACTCACAAGGAATTTGAAAAGGAATTGAATGACTATCATTTTGGATCTTGTTGCGATCATATGTCAGGGTTTTCCACTACCCAAAAGATCCTGTGCATGGGGTATTTCTGGCCTTTTATGTTCAAAGACTATATAACTATGGTCTGGAAATGCCACAATTGTCATATCTAGGATCAAAACATGTTTTCACACCCAACTCCTTTTCACCTAATCATTGTTATCATTCCTTTTGCTAAATGGGGCATCGATTTCCTTACATATAACGCTCACTCGGTCGGGGGGCATGGGTACCTTATCCTTGCGGTAGATTATTTTATGAAACGGGTCGAGGCGATGCTTGCATATAAGGATAATGGTGAAACAAAAACCATTTTCATATTCAATCATATGATTTCTAGGTTCATAGTTCCACAAGCCATCATCATGGACCATGGTAGCTAGTTTCATAGCTTTATGATGACTAATATTACTATGAAGATACGCCTATGTCATGACATTTCTACTCCATATTACCTGTAGGAAATGGCCAAGTAGAATCCATTAACAAGGTTTTTACCACCATGATTAAATCGATTATTGGGATTCATAAACGATATTGGCATCTAATGCTTTTTCCATCCTTGTGTGCATACCGTACCACAACAAAAACTTTGATTGGTTTTAATCCCTTCTATCTCATTTATGGTGTGGAAGAAATTATGCCTATTGAATGTGAAATACCGTCTTCGAAACTGGAAATTGAATTTTTACTAACCACTTTTGTAGAGGATAAATGCTCTGCGTACTTAGTACAACTCAATGAGACTCACCATGATGATGCATTAACTAGTGAAGCTCGAAAGAAACAAGTTAAGGCATAGTATGATCAAAATGTAAAATCTCGTTCATATTCAAAAGGGCATTTATTCTTGGTCTATGATCAAGATCATGATAAGTTAGGCACCAGTAAATTCGAGCCCATGTGGCATGGCCCTTATGTTGTAAAAATATCATTGGCAAAAGGGGCCTATGAGCTAGTTAATTATGATGGCATTCTCTTCGGAAAGCCCAAAAATGTTATTTACCTAAAGAAATATTATGCTTAGATTTATTAGTGAAGAATTTTTATATTGTTGTACCATATCTTTTGTGTGGCAACTTTTAGCAGCTTTTTATGTTTTTCTACTACTTCTACTTCTTATATTGTGTTACACTTGATTTGTAGATGTCGATGCTCCCTCAAACATATATTGGATTTACTGATGCCACTAGTCATAATACTTGGAATTTAGCTTCCACAGCCTGGGTCATTTATTCACCCACATATGAGTTAGTTTCTATTCATGGGATATGCCTTGGTCGAAAAATGAATGCCATTGTATATTATAGCATAATGATTGAGCTATTATATGTCACCATTTCATTTGGCATTTGTCGATTGATCGTTAGTTTAGATTATCAACTCATAGTATTACATTTGAACGGTGTCTATTTAGTTAGAAGTGCTTCAATGTTAAGAATATTTTTACGGATTCGTCTCCTGGAGAGAGAGTTTTATTATATCGAGTATCAACACATTCCGGGAAGTTTAAACACATTAACTGATGCATTGGCTAATTATGTGTTAAATTGAAATTTGTAAAACATTTGTAAAACATTTGTAAAAAATAAAAACCAATATTCATCCATATACTATACAAGATCAGCTAAAATAGAAGTAGTATCTTTCATTAGTCAAATGTATGTCAAAAGTGTGGTTTTTACAAAAATGTCATCCAAAGACATGAGGCCCCATGGCCTTTATTCTAGACATTCCAATACCTCATCAAAAAGAAACAATATAGCCCTAAGACTGGCAGCTATGCATGATGACCATGGTAGTAGAAAATAACATATACTACTCATTGTAGCAAGCAACTTGTTATCACCTAAATCCGCCTTAGGCTGAAAGAATGCAAAATTCAGGGTAACCACAAACCACACTCAGTCTGGTAGCTAGCCCTACCAGAACAGGAGAGGGCTCTCTCTGAATCACACTCAGCGAATAGATAAACGAAAAGGCCTGAGATGACTTACAGTGAACTATTTATCTTAGGCTAGTAGGTGAATATGAATACAAGAAGTGAGATTTATGAATGACTGTGTTTCTGGGATGGTATGGGACCAATGGACCTCAATGAACAGAGAAATTAATACAAAAGCACGGATTACTTCGTGAGGCAAGATAGGCGGAAAGATTAGCAATTTAGTTTAAGATAGTGCGGAATGGAGAGATTTATTAAGAGGGTGAAAAGGGCATGGACAACATGAATCATTTTCAATAGAAGAATGAACACTGAACATGAAATTTTCCCACAGGCAGAGTAATAAAATTGAATTCTACCTTAGCTAACTTAGAAAATTTCACTGGAAATAAATATGAAATGAACTATGAAACATAACAAGATACATATGAAACGTAAGAGACACATTTTCTACACTGACAACCACATGAATCTCATGAAACAGAGTCACTGCCTTTCATTAATCCTCTGTAAAAATAATACAATGCAGAAACAAAGTTTCTTTCCCACAGTCTCCCAGAAGTTACAAGCCAACTAACCCTTTGCAAATGGTTTGCATACAATATATAGAATGTGCCATGAAGAGATAGAATGCCCAAGGGTTGAGGAGTTACTTGAATCATTACAAAATGAAGGTGGAGAGCCAAACATCAGCTATAGGTGCAGCGCCACAAACATGACAAATGGCTTGGGTGACCCTTTCCCTTCCTTTGCCACTTGGATAGATGCCCATCTACAGTGAAAATAATTTAAATGCCACCTTTGGTGCCGAAAAAGTGAAGTGTAGATGAGAGGGGCCACTTATGAAAAGTCGCAAAGCGAAATTTTGCGAAACAAATGTATTTTGGGCCTTTTTTCCTATATGCATCGTGCCCTTTTCTATATGCGCCACGCCACTTTGAGGCCAGTTTTGAGGCACCTGCAGGAGTCCAAAATGTGCCCAAGTGTTCTTTTTGGAAAGCTCGTCCTATCTAATTTCCAACCCAAGTGGAATTTTTGAATTTGGAGCTCATTTGCCCCTCCAAATCTTCATTCTCCCAAGACTGCTTCCTGTTTGTCAAAATAGGGGTAGTGAGGCCATTTTTTGGGTGTTTTTGACCTCCTGGAGACTCAAATCATGCCCAAATTTCTTGATTGAGTGCCAGTAGTCGTGATTTTTCATGCTGAATCCAAAAATGCAAACCAGTTCTCATTTGGAGCTCCCAATCCTACGCGTCGCGCTGGTGGCGCGGCACGTATAGAGAAAAAACCTGTGTTTGTGCCAAAAAAATTCCATGTGACCAAAATTGTCCCCAATTTCTTGAAATTTGGGCTGGAGGTTCTCTAAGAGGCAATATGCTGGGACATAGAAGATTTAGCCAAGATTCGAAGCCGATCTTGCTCTTTTTCCTCTTTTGTTGCTCTGCTCAATTTGGCCTTCAAGCTCCTTATTCGGGCTTTTGCGCTCATGTTTCGTGCCCTGTAATGACATGCCATCCTCCTCAGTATGGTTTTGTCTCTGTTGGCCTTCTCCAGTAGTCTCTCCAGGTGGATATTGACCCACTCTAGTCATGACTCACAGTCATTGTTGATCTCTTGCTCCAAGGTAGTGAGCTCAATCCTCCTTTGTTGGGCAGCTTGTCGACTCTCACGGATGCTTTGCAGCTCCATGATTGCCTATTGGTCCTCAAGCTGCTTGTTCCTCTGCTCCAAATACTTGATGATCCATTTTCCCATCTCCACATTGAGTATTAAGTCTTGTATCTCCGTGTCCTGCTCCTGAATGGTCATCCTAAGTTGGGCATTTTCTGCCTCTGCTTCATCATCCTGAATGAGGATGACATCGGTCTCCTGTACACCTGATGGTCCCTCATCATGCACGGTCTTCTTGCCCTTGTCCAGTACCTGTGTCGCTGATGCTGGAAGCGAGGCCCCTTCCACCCTGGGTGGAGATAACACTCGCTTTGCTGCTGCAAACAAGTGCCTACTGCCTCTCTGATATGTAACAAAAACTGGCATGGTAGTGGTCTCATGGTGCTCATGCTAATGAGAAGGACCACCCATCTCTTGCTCTGGCTCTGATAGTACCTGTGATGTGCTGAAGAAGCACGGGAGATTAAGTCCTCCCAAGCAATGCCCTGCAATCCCAACTAATGATCTACCAAAATCCGGATAAGAGAAAAGTGAAACACACTGTTAAGCTACTGCTGAGGGGTCTTATGCAGCATGAAGGTGTTCATCCTCTCTATGTTCCTGCATATGAAAAACGGGAGGTTCATCATCCTCACCCTGGTGAAGTGCATGAGCAACCAGATGTGATAAGCATATAGTCGAGAGAACCTCCCCTCACAGCTGAAGTATTTCATGATCAATCTCATGAGTGGAGCATACTCATCTTTCAAGTATCTAAAGGGAAAGACTCTTGTGAGCTGACTCAAGAATCTGTCCTGGATGTAAGGCTCATAGTGTTGCCTATCCACCTTCTTCTTCTTATGGCACTGTTCTCCAACATTTGGTATACTTGTTGCCACTGATATAGCTTCGGGTGTCAATGTGTAAGTGACCCCGGCCAAGATAGACTAACCTCCATGTAGATGAAGCACAAATAGACAGACCAACTCATGATGAACTCTAACATTTGCTACCCTTTGACAAAATTCAAAACATGCTAGGTGCTGGAAACATGACATGGTAAGAGGGCATGCTTGTAATTCAGTGAGGGTAGTGGGCTCATCCCTGACATGTTTGCCACTCTTGTGATGCCTCCTAGGAGCCTGCTCTTCTGAGGATGATTCACTCTGTGTCTCCATCTCATACTCTGATGAATGTTGTGATGTCATAACTGCAATGTGTACTGTGATTAGGCTGCCTTTTGATGATGGTGTGAGGCTCGATGCCTTTGTAATATCTGTTACCAAGGGGAACAATGAAACAGGGAGTATTAGGAAGGGAGTAATGTAATGGGAATAGGGGTTATAGGGAGAAATTTGTTTAGGGATATGGGAGGAGTTTGGGTATTTTGATAGGGTAGGGTTTGGGGTTCTTAACAAGGTAGGGTTTGGGGTATTGTGGTGACCAAATAGTGGAGGGATAGGGGAGAGGGTTTGATAGTAATTTAGGGTAGGGATATTAGGAAAAATGAGAAAGGGAGGATAGGAAAAATGGTAGGTGAGGGGAAAATGATGGGTGGAATGGAACCTTGGCACTAACAACACACTTTAGGAACCCTAGCCATCATGGTTCTTGGTGATTTATTTATGGTTGATTTTATGCATTTGGTTGCATTCAAACATCTCTATAAACCATCATATCACTGATAAAATTTGATGAACAAGTGATGTTATAAGGCCTACCTCTCAATTTGATAAGCTCCACCAAAATTTGGAAGTGATTGGGCACTTGTTTCGGCCCTTTGTCTGTGTGTGCCACACGCAAAGCCTAGTGCACCGCGCCTTGGGTATGCGTCGCGCCTGTGTAAAATTTCAATTGCAGGCAGGCTCTGTGTGTGTCGCGCCCTCTGTGTGCACCGCGCTTCTAGGTATATGCGCCGCGCTGCTTGAAACCGCCTCCAACTCCCTCAAACACTCACAATGCGCACTCACACCTTTTGCAACGTTTCTCCAAGGCTTGGATTAGCTCAATTATTTTGATTTTGATGAAAACTTGTATATATAGCTTTGGAAGTGATGGGTTAAATTTTTGCCTCTTCAAAAACCCATTTTTCTAATGTTATGTTTTGGCACTTTTTCACTGACTTTAAAACACACTGATTTTCACTTTCCCTTTGAAATTTTAGCTCAAATGATGAAATTTTCAGCACTTTTTGCAGGGATTGCACGACAGGAAATTTGGCCACAAAAACCATGATTGTATCTGAAGAAATCAACTCACGAATTTTTTGAAAATTTTGTCATAAATGACACTGTTTGACTTTTCTTCAAAACAGAGTTTTGAAGAAGTGTCGAAGTCTGTCCACATGACGATGAAGCTCTCTGAACCATAACTGTGTAAGGGCCTCACTCTGGCCTGCATGGCTTTACTAGACATGTTCAAAGACCAAATTGATGAATCCCTAGACCTAGACATAGAAAATGACTTTTGTCCTTTAACGGACCAGACCTTGACTGTCATGGACTTTGATGACTATTGACAAAAGACCTAAGCCAGCAGGAGCCAGACATGAGGGGGAATGACTACCATGACCTTCTCCATTAGATTATGGCATGCCCCTAGCGGAATGCAGCTGGGTGAATGGAGTGGGACACCTAAAAATGAAATGCATAAAGAGTTTTGATCTCTGACGAAGGACTTACTAGACCGACTCTAACACGACTAATAGGTCTCGGAAACCCCACAGTGTGCCTCTGATAACGGAGAGGCAAGTCATCAATCCCAACATTCCAAATGTCTAGGGTCAACCTCTCTAGCTCAGTCAATTCCTCTACTACATCCGGGTTCTGCACTATAGGAGATATTGGCTGCTCACAATGTCTTTCATATCTACGTAACCCTGCTAGGCTCACTACGCCCACATCTGCATGATCAGTTTGAACAATTTTTTTTAGATGCCAAAAAAATACAAAAGATTCAAAAATTCAAAAACAACCAAGGTGTGAATTTTTTACCTAGATCACCCCATTTCATCCAAACTGGAAGTGGCATATCTAGATCACCTATGTAATACATGCCTACATATGGAAAATATTCAATCATGATTATTTTATTTTCAAGCCACCCAAAGGAATCAGGATTATACCGAATCGTTGGCCCTTCACCACCACCATGGCGTGCCATCATTGTGACCCACTTCAGCATGTGAGGGTATCGATGTCCTCCTCTTTCTATCACTACATGTGGAGCTAGAAGAGGGATCCACTCTAGAGAAAACAAGATGACAAAGGCACCATACCCAAAATTCTTGAGTTTGTCAGTTTTGACTCTAATTAGTTTCCTTTTCAGAATGGAAACTACCGCTTCGCAATAATTGAATATTGTAGGTTGCAAGAACTCTACAGTGGTTTTCATATGATCCTTTGTAAGAACATGAAGAGCTACACTTCTGCATAGTCATGCAAAATTGAACCCAATGGCTCTAAAAGGAAGCCTCTCTATAGTTTTGATATCAATTTTCCCATCCTTGAGAGCAGCTCTTCAGAAGCAATGTTTCACTAGATAGGTGGCGTTAGTTTTGCCACCTCACCTATGTCCACACAAAGAAATTTCCACCCCATGGAATAGGAGCTCAGACAAGAAGTAAATGTCATCAACATAAATAGTGAGTCTATGGTCTCCAATTATGAAGCATTCTTCGTGTACATTCCAATTTCTCATTATCCACTCCAAGTCTTGTTGGGCCTTCATGCTTGGAATGGTGAAAAAATTATATAGGCCACAATTTGTTAATGCTTGTATATGGTTTAGAGAAGCTATGTCTTGTTCTTCATGTTCACGCTCTCTCCACGACATTTTTGTAGCTCAAAACCCTACAAATAAACGAGGATCATTAGAAAGAATTGTGATAAAATGTTGCATGAAATTTGGGCATTTTCATTTAAATTTTTAATTCCATCAGCCTATTCGTAGCTGCATGTGAAACACGGTGCGGATGTGTGTAGTTCTAAGCTTAGAAACTACACACATTCTACTTTTTAATGTAAAAAACTCAATAGATGTGTGCATGCTTGATAAGGGTGAACTGGGCACATCGAGGGTGATTTACCATTTGAAAACCCTTCCCAAAAAACAAAAACACACAACAAAATGTGAAATATAAACTATGAAAACAAAGATATCAGAAAGATGATTTACCTGGAGAAGACGACTCGTGATTTGGTCCAACAGTTTGCTCAAATTCTACCTCTGAAGTTCTTGGCGAAAAATGCACTCCATCACTCTCAAAGGGTAAAAACACAAATGGTAAAAAGTTTTTACTTGTTTGGGTTCTTATAAGTTTTTAGACGTATTAAAATATATTTTTTTCCTATTAGCCTTTAAAATCCAAATTTATAATGTTTTTAACTATATTTTTTTAGCGATGATGATAATTTTTTAATTTAAGTGTGCAAATCACAGGTCATTACAAAAACAAATCATTTTGGCATTGATTAAATTATTATCACTTTTCTGAACTCGTTAAAAATTATGAAAAATAAAAACAATGATTTATCTTTACACCCTTTTCAGACTCCCTAAACATGTAAGATCACTGAGAACTTCACTGTTCGAACTCGTAAAAGTAAATGAACAACTATCTATTCAGTATAAGTTTATCCCTTTTACGGACTAAATTAGACTATTTATGAAAATGGTATACATTCACTAATCATGGTCAATAGAGTTCTTTTTTGCATTATTTTACCGTTTTTTGGGCTTGAGGGACTCAATTTACGAAAAAGGGCACTATGAAGTTGACTTATGTTTTTTTCCTGACTCCCAAAAACTAAAAAACACTGAGATTTACTTTCTTCGTGCTCATTAAAATTTACATTGAAATAACTCAACAATTTTTCATTTTTTGTCTTTTGAAACTCTTTAAAAATGAAAATGACATCGATTTACCCCTTCGCTGGACTCATAAAAAGTAAACAGTGTAAGACTCGTTAAGCATGACGAGATCGAACCACTCCTTCATAGGGTTCATTAAAAATACTTTGAAGGACTCATCTGAAGGATGAGCTTCCAGGACAAGCATATGATATCCTCCTCAAGCTTGTAAAAATAAAATAGGTACTTACCAATAATGGTGGGGGAAAAGTGGGAAAGAACCTTTGTTTTTGTATTGTAAAAGGAAACATGTCTCTCTTGAACATGACACTCTGTCACTTTTGTGTTTGGATTTTGAAATCCATTTGCCTTTCAGTTGACCATACCTCATTGAAAGTCTTCAGGTGGTTGGGTATTAGTTTTTGAGACAAATTCTGCCAAGTTGAAATGTCTTGTCACTAATATGTTCAAGAGAAGTCCAATGTCAATCAAATTACTTTTTCATTCATAGCCCTCAGTCACATCGACCATCATTATGTCAGTCTTGGATTACTCCAAACTGTTGTTCTTCAAACTTTTACATGAGTTTCATGGCATATGCCCTTCAGTGGAGAGTCACTTCCTATTGAATTCAACTCATGATCTTGGAAGTTGATGTAGAAACCTTCAGTTCCTTGAAGCCTGCATTCCTTAATGATAGGTTTCTCACATTCGATGACAAATTCTCATCATTGACCTTCATTCGAATGATTCTACGAGTGTTTGGCATTAGCACATATATTCAAACTTTGTAGATTGTACTAGAAGTACCTTGAAAACCATTGTCATTATTGGTGGTTTCTCTCACACTTGTTAACGATTCACATCATTGATTGGTAATCAAGTGGTTTCTACCATGTTCAACTACGAGACATTCACTCGCATGGCTAGATTTGTACTACGGATTGAGAGATGGATATCATGACGCTAGATCTAGTTTCCCCCATCCAAGATGCATGGATTTATTAAATATTCATGATTGTAAACATAGATACATTGATGGTTGTGTCCATACTACGTCTTATGTTGACATGGACCTTTAGATGTATTTTCATACTAGTTCTTTGAGACATTTATTTTCTGAGCATGGGAATGCCTACCTCAGTGATGATTATATATTTCATTGTAACATTTGATTGATTGTTTCAGGTCTCTGACTATATTCTCTGACCCAAACCTTGGCATGATAAAGTGCTTCACTCATCAAATATCTCTTCTTAATTTGCAATTTAGGGGGCAATATGTTACACATAATTTTTTTGCATTAGGAAAATGACCACCGATTTTGATCTTTCGCTATCCATCAATGTGTTTCAAAGAATCCCCTTGCAAGGCTAGAACCCAAACTATCCCAAAGAGAATGAAATTCCTAGACCCCAAGGCTTAAAACCCTATTTTTGGCTTCCTGCACAGTTCCTTGGTCAATTTCTACACCTACATAGAAGAGCACATTAGAGACTACGAAGAAGTGTGCTATGTCTAACACTGTGGCCTATGCACATGACGTAACATGTAAAAGTAAAAAGTAAATTCTATAAGCGTTGTTAGTTGAATATTTCCTAACTAACAAACTTTGAATGGGTTCCTATTCAGCCTTGATCCCCCCCATAATGGAGCTACCTCCCTCTCTTTTTGGAACCCCTATCCCACCATTTGTGGATCTCATCCCTTGGGAAATGGATCCCAAACTTCCCCTGCTTGGCCTATAAAGATAACACAAACCTAAGGATTGGTGAGAACTATTGGAGGTAGGCTTATGCTGCAGAAATAAGGCTGGGAGGCTATTTATCCAAGGAGAGGGTTGGATATTGTGAGAAGAGACTTGTAACATCAAGGCTTTGAGGTTGTATGTTTTTCTCAATTTTATTGATATTAAAGTAATTGTTCTTTCCCAATTATGTCTTCTTGATCTTGTTCCACCTGCAAACACAAAAATAAAGTGTAATGAGTGTATCCACATTAGTGAGAATAATGAAAATTGAAATAAATAATATACATGAATGCAAATCGAATAGAAATGTACCATAGCAAGAAGTGATCCATAAAATTTGCACATAGTTTCAAAACCAAGCATCATGCCTTGTTGTAACAATTCTTTTGCTAGCGTAGTTCCATAGTTTCTTTCTTACATGTTTTAAACCCCATAATAAATCATAAATTTAATATTAAGGATTTGTTTGTTCTATTAATTATAAACTCAAAGAAGTAAAACAATATAGGTACTTGCAAATTCCACAATTAATTTTTGATATGCCAACATATACTCACAACCCTTATTCAACCCAATGTAGAGAAGTAAAACAACATAGGTACTTGCAAATTCCACAATTAATTTTTGATATGCCAACATATACTCACAACCCTTATTCAACCCAATGTCGATCAGTTCTTCTGATGAATATTCTTTGTATGTTAGCACTTGTTTTAAGACATTCAAAGATGGTTGCTGTAAAACAACTTACAATTTACAAAAATGAAAACTTGAATTTTTATAAGGAAATATTAACAATTACTCGCAAACTTTGAAATCAACCCTTTTCTTCCTTGTCGTCCTGTTTTATGTGTATAATGAATTCCATTTTGTTTTCTTTTCTGCAAGAAAATACTTGAGAATTAATACTTAATGCTAAAAAAATGTTATATGTGCAAATTCAATCATGATTACATACATTTGAAGCATGTTGTTGTTGAGATGGCTTCTCCTTTGATGCAATTATGTCCATTTCTTTGACCATCTCCTTGTACACTTTTTTTGGCATTTCTATTGGCATGTTTCGCATATCAACTCATTGGTCAATTGCGATTTTCATAATCTTCCTGAAAAAAAGTAATAAACTATTTTTATATTGATATATGAAAACTAAATATAACAAAATCGATATTAATAAACGAATGGTTTGTATATATATATATATATATAGATATAGAATATATATATATAATTCTAGAAAATCATTTTAATTAAGAATATTACATTTCGTATGATTCTTTTTTGTTTTGTGTGATTTTCTATTGCAAGTATGGAATGTCTCATTAACCATTACTCTGGAAATACTTCATGTAGTTAAGATATAATTTGGTTCTTAGAATCATTGGATTGATTTTTGTATTATAAGTGGAAAGTATGTCTATACGTTCATTCCACTAGATCCCTCATAGTTTTGCAAAAAAAAAAAAAAAATCCCTTTTCATTAACCTCCAACACCACTCCATATGAATTAAGGACCAATACACAGTCATTTACATGTTCTATAATTTTCCTTTTCCTAGAATGACATTGATATTTTCCTTCATTGTTTCTCCCTATAAAACATTAAACATATATGAGTTAATAGATTTTTTGAAACATGTTATCTAATATTATTAAGTATATTATTAATGAAAATTAAAAAAAAAAAAAAAAAAAAAAAAAAACTCATATTGAATAGTATTTTTTCATTTACCTCGTTCATCCTTCTGCGATTTTTATATCAAACTTTTATTCTCTTCTACTCTTAGATTAGAAGTAATATTTTCGACCTTCTTCATTTTGTGGCTCTGCATGACGCAAACCAACCAATACATATTAGTTAAAATTACATATAATTCAAACATATTAATTTTGTAAAGATTTTGCAAAGAACTTGCATTCTTTGCTTTTTTGATGTGTTATCATTGTGTCAATCAATATTTTTGTTACTTCACACCTTATGAAAAGAAATTTTTCAATATACAACATGTACCATTCAATACATAAGTCATTAAATATATTTTACAAATAAATCAAATAAATTTTCAGCCAAAAAGAACTCCATGGAAAATTTTAGGGGCTAATATTAAGAGGTGGGCTAATTTTCCATGATTTTTCCAAAAAACAATTTGCCAATTTACGTCATTAATAAAAATGGTTCACCCAAATTTTACAATACAAAATTATTTGACCTCAAAAATCACTAATATTATATATAGATTATATAAAAATCATTATTATTTTGAAATAATTTTACAAATACATCAATAAAATTTTTATAGTTTGCATATTAGGGAATAGTGAGATTCGCCAATGTTTTTAAACTTCACGATAATTTTCCATCCTTAAAATTTTTCGTGAAAAGATCTGGTAATCGATACATTTATCTGAATAAATGAATCAGTGTCTTTATCCCATTAAACGTATTAGGTGTTTAAACGTATTGGGTGTTTAATTGTTCAGCACCGTCATTGAAAATTATTTTTATAAAATAATTTTAAATTATGACGTAGCGACTTGTAAGTCTAAACGCACTGCAATGATTTAATAGTCATATTTGGAAGAGGCAGGTCAATGTGTTATATTACACTAGGAGCAATGATGAACAAACTAGATAGAATCGACAATGTTATAATATACCAGTGTGTTGTATTACAATGGGCGTACCAGTGCGTTACATTATACAGAGCACACCACATAACATATATATGTTTTTTAAACGGGCAAGGCTAACAGACTTTGGATATAATGCAATAAGTGATTCCCCCACTTTACATGCAAAATGTCCAATATATATTAAGTACACAAACCCATTAAATATAAAATGCCTAAAAGGGAAAACCTTAATTCTGAAGTGGTAGAGGAAGTTAAACCCTAAGGTGAAATTTTGCAGGAAGAAGCAAGGCTTTAAGGTAAGTATTGAATTTTATTGTTTTTTTTTTCTGAATTTTAATTTAATTTAAATTGGAACGAAGATCATAAAACAAATTACTAGTATAATCAATAGTAATTTTTTTATTATACAAGGTTTTAAAAAAAATATTCCTATTTTGTGAATAAATGTAACAGAAATTGTAAAAAAATTAACAGTAAAATTTAAAAAAAAAATCCATTAAGGATTTTGAGTGAATCACCATACCTTTCAAATTCTAATATTTCTATTGTTCCAAAATATTTTTCTCCTCCACTGTGCTCCCAATATGTCTCTCTTGCAAATGATATTTTGTTGTTACACAGTACTCCATGTGTGTCACTCTTTCAAATCACTCCCTTGAAATTTTGGGAAAAATAATGAAATAGAGAATAACTTTTTACTATTTAAAAGAATTTGTGAAATTATATTTGCAAAAATCAATTGCCGCTCATTTTTTAATTAAACAAAAAATCATGTATTTTTTTTCAATTTATTCAAACATCATTGTGTTCGATAGTCAAGTGCACTAGTTCTTTTATAAAAAAAACACACCAACATGATACAATTTTATTTTTTTTCGAAATCCCAAAATGGTGCAATTAGTTTTTTTAACGCAATAATATAGTTTCTATTTAAAAGAATTGATGTTGTAATTATTATCAGAGCACCGAGATGGTTGAATTCATTTTTATTTTCTAAAATATGGAAATAGGGGCGTACCAGTGTTTTTTTTTAATCGGTGTATTTTTGTACAACAGCACCAATATGATAACATTTTTTTCGAAATGCCATAAATCGGTGAGGGTATCATTTAAATGCCTTGATAATGGTATTATTTAAATGCATCGGTGCACTTTGTTCTGATAAGCGCACCAATCAAGTTTAAAATCTATCTAAAAATTTTTCACATAAAATGATTAATCTCAAATTATCCTTTAGGATGCATCCACATTAATTACAGTAGTTCATAGTAGACATTTTCAGCTTAAAGTCACCTTATTCTTGAAAAATGGTTTGAGAACTATATTGAAATTCATATTGTGGTTATATGGTTCTCAAGATTAGTTTTAGATATGCACACAAAATTTTAATTCTACTTTTTCTCAAATGCATGGACACAATCTCAATAATATCAAATGGCCAATTCTTCAAAGTCCATCTCATTCCATGTTGTTGATCAAATTCCTTCTCAGATTTCTCCCTTTCCATATCCAGTAAGTTCATATTTTATTTATATTTTGATTACCTAATTTTTTTTTTTTAATCCATGTCAATTTGAATAAAAATGTATCCAAACTTGTAAGATCCTGATTCAAAATCAAGTTCATCAAGTTCATATACAAAACATATTCCTCCATTTTAAAAACGTTGAAAGCTCTTATCAAGAGCAACATATTGCAAGCAACTGGTAGATGAAAATGGGCAACTTCTTCACCCTGCAAATTGGGACATGGCATCTTTCAACCATGATTCATGATTTTGGATCAGCGATGGCAATAATTGTTTGGTGGAATGTAATTTCAACAAACCAATTGCATTGACATGATCACTAATAACATTGATATTATACTAATGGCGTTCAATAATTTTTGAAATTAGGATTCTAGTGATGATGAGTGACCCACCTACCATCTTCCAGTGCACCCCAATACAACGTTAACTCGAGAGAATGTTGCATTAAGAAAAGCACTCGAAGAGGAAGCATACAAAGAATGGTTGAATCAACCACCTATTCAATTCCCACTATTTCTAGATTCATCAATTATGAATGACTACAACAATAGTAGTTCTCCATCACAAGTTGGCAATGGAGGCAATCAAATAGAGGTTGGTATGTATGATTACTTACCGGATATGACTGCCAAGGAGGTAATGTTGTTAGGTGCATTCTAAAATGATGAGCTAGGGGATAATTCTCATATCAATGATACCTTATTTGAAAGCCTGAAATATGCTCCACTGATGCGGGAGCACTCAGCAATAAAGCAAACAAAGGTAACAAAGGTGGACCAGAGGATCAGAACAAAAGAAAAGCGTGATTTAAAGCAGAAAAATATATTTAAAAAGGATAAAACAGATTTAAAGCGTGCATGCATGAAGCTTTTGTGGAGAAAATCAAGAGAGGATAAGATTGATCCTTACTAAAATTCTTATATAAATGTATAGTGTGATAGGGTGTGAGACAAGCATCTTAATTTGTGAGGAAATTTCTGAGTGAAAAATGTAGTCAAGCGTGAGCTCGATTCTAAGGCTGAAATGCCTTACCTGTAACCTTGCTGTATTATTCATATTATAATATATGTGTATTGTGTTAATGGTGTGTCTGTGTTTATGTGTGTTTTGGCTATGTAATAAGAGAGATATATATCTTCCGCACAGTTAATTTTTGTATGGATGAATAAAGAATTTGGGATTTTGGGCAACCCCCAAAATCTCATTTTCATCAGGTGGTATCAGAGCAGTAAAAGATTTTGCGGAAAGAGGTACAATGTGTTAAAGATGGAGAGTTTATGGTCTTGCTATTGTGCAGGTGGCGGCAGCGGGAGAATATTTTCAGCAACTTAGAGAAGGATGGCAAAAGTCCGAGTGCGGGAGGGCTTGGTGAGGCATCGTGTAACAGAGGAGGCTGTTACTGTAGAGGTTGGTTGCAGCTCACAGAGTTATAGTGAAGGAATGCAGTGGATAAAATTGCTATTATGAAGACCAGAAGCATATGACCAGGAGGTCATAAATTTTTGTGCCTCGGGAGTCTGATGCGGGAGCACTCAACAATAAAGCAAACAAAGGTAACAAAGGTGGACCAGAGGATCAGAACAAAAGAAAAGCGTGATTTAAAGCAGAAAAATATATTTAAAAAGGATAAAACAGATTTAAAGCGTGCATGCATGAAGCTTTTGTGGAGAAAATCAAGAGAGGATAAGATTGATCCTTACTAAAATTCTTATATAAATGTATAGTGTGATAGGGTGTGAGACAAGCATCTTAATTTGTGAGGAAATTTGTGAGTGAAAAATGTAGTCGAGCATGAGCTCGATTCTAAGGCTGAAATGCCTTACCTATAACCCTGTTGTATTATTCATATTATAATATATGTGTATTGTGTTAATGGCGTGTCTGTGTTTATGTGTGTTTTGGCTATGTAAAAAGAGAGATATATATCTTCCGCACAGTTAATTTTTGTATGGATGAATAAAGAATTTGGGATTTTGGGCAACCCCCAAAATCTCATTTTCATCAGGTCTGATGCGGGAGCACTCAGCAATAAAGCAAACAAAGGTAACAAAGGTGGACCAGAGGATCGGAACAAAAGAAAAGCGTGATTTAAAGCAGAAAAATATATTTAAAAAGGATAAAACAGATTTAAAGCGTGCATGCATGAAGCTTTTGTGGAGAAAATCAAGAGAGGATAAGATTGATCCTTACTAAAATTCTTATATAAATGTATAGTGTGATAGGGTGTGAGACAAGCATCTTAATTTGTGAGGAAATTTGTGAGGGAAAAATGTAGTCGAGCGTGAGCTCGATTCTAACGCTGAAATGCCTTACCTGTAACCCTGTTGTATTATTCATATTATAATATATGTGTATTGTGTTAATGGCGTGTCTGTGTTTATGTGTGTTTTGGCTATGTAATAAGAGAGATATATATCTTCCGCACAGTTAATTTTTGTATGGATGAATAAAGAATTTGGGATTTTGGGCAACCCCCAAAATCTCATTTTCATCAGGTGGTATCAGAGTAGTAAGATTCTGCGGAAAGAGGTACAGTTGTGTTAAAGATGGAGAGTTTATGGTCTTGCTATTGTGCAAATGGCAGCAGAAGGTGAGAAGATTTGCAACAACCTAGAGAAGGATGCCAAAAGACCGAGTGCGGGAGGGCTTGGTGAGGTATCGTGTAACAGAGGAGGTTGTTACTGTAGAGGTCGGTTGCAGCTCACAGAGTTTTAGTGAAAGAATGCAGTGGATAAAATTGATATTATGAAGACCAGAAGCATATGACCGGGAGGTCATAAATTTTTGTGCCTCGGGAGTCTGATGCAGGAGAAACCAGCAACAAAGCAAACCAGAGGATCAGAATAAAAGAAAAGCGTGATTTAAAGCAGAAAAATAGATTTGAAAAGGATAAAGCAGATTTAAAGCTTTCATGCATGAAGCTTTTGTGGAGGAAATAAGGAGAGGATAGGATTGATCCTTCCTAAAATTCTTATATAATTGTAATACCATAGGGGTGTAGGAATATCTGTTTTGTGAGGAATTTTGTGAGTGGAAAGATGTAGTCGAGCTAGAGCTTGTTTTAAGGTTGAAATGCCTTAATTTTGTAACTATTCCGTAAATATACAAATATGTGTTCATGTTTTGTGTTAATTATATATTGCTATGTATAGTATTACCTTGTGGTTGTGAGATTTTAATCCTATATTGCATGATTGTAATGGGTTGAAGGGAAGGATCAAGAGTTTTTAAAGAATTTGGGATTTTGGGCAACCCCCAAAATCTCATTTTCATCAAAAAGAAGTTGTATTACCAACAAATCTTATTCTTCCGTCTCTAGCTCTAGTTCAATTTATTGAAGAAAATCCTTCTTCTTCTTTACAACTTAGGCATGACCAAATCTTGAAATTAGAAGAAGAAAGAGAAAAAGGCAAAATTATTCATGCGAAACATCAGCAGATCATCAAGTCATCATTTGATTCAATCTCATCTCATTCTAAGCAATTTCAAGTTGGTGATTTATTCTTGAAATGGGACAAAGCCCATGAAGATAAATGGAAACACACCAAATTCCAGAAAATGTGGCTTGGACCATTTCAGATCTGTGAAAATATAGGCCATTCGACCTTCATGCTACAAGATTTGTTAGGGTTGAGAGATTCTCTCCCTATTAATGGCCTAGTCTTAAAGAAATTTTTCAACTCAGGAGGTAACCCCTTCTCTTTTTAATAGTATTTTTATAGTTTGTAGCAAAATTAGAAAATAAAACTGTAAGGCATTTTCTATTTGACCTTTGCTGTATTCAAAGAGTTTCTCGAAAACAAGCAATGAGATATTTACTTTTAACAAACAGA
>APFE030778278.1:161465-191704 GCA_000404065.3 Pinus taeda | reverse complement strand
CACAAGAAGAGGAAGAGGACATGTCCCGTGTTCCATATGTAAGTGCAGTCGGTAGCTTGATGTATGCAATGGTCTGTATTAGACCAGACATTGCACATGCAGTGGGAGTATTAAGCAGGTTTATGTCAAAACCAGGGAAGGAGCATTGAACAACAATGAAGCGGCTTTTCAGGTATTTGCGTGGCACTAGTGATTATGGTTTGTGCTACCAAGGAAGACCAGGATTGGACAGAGTGTTGGATATTCATGGTTTTGTTGATGCAGAATGGGCTGGAGATCTGGATCAGAGAAGATCTACAAGTGGGTATGTGTTTAACCTATATGGAGGTGCAGTCAGTTGGATGAGTAAGAAATAATCTGTAGTGGCACTATCAACTATAGAGGCAGAATACATCGTAGCCACTGATGCAAGCAATGAAGCAGTTTGGTTGTAGAAATTGTGTTCAAGTATGGGGTTAGTACAGGGAGCTATAAGGATAGACTGTGACAACCAAAGTGCAATTTTCTTGGCAAAGAACCCTGCATATCATTCAAAGACAAAGCACATTGATGTTCAACATCGCTTTGTGAGGGATATGGTAGAAGAAAAAAAGGTGTTGCTGGTAAAGGTGGACACTTTGAAGAATACTACAGATGCATTGAAAATATCTGTGAACTCTGAGAAGTTCTCTTGGTGTATAGAAACAATGGGAAATGCAGGTATCGATAAATGACTAAGCTCTCTTGTCGCCCATATGGAAAGAAAACAAGAAGTGGGAGAATGTTGGGTTGTGCTATATTCTTTCCCCGACTAGTCGACATAGTTAACAGGGGGTTAGAAGGGAGGCAGAGCCCCCCCTTCGTTGCTCTAATTCCGTAGTGGCGGGGGGTCACAGGGGGTTTGAGGGGTGTAGGTAAGCCCACTATATTAGGTTGGGTGGACCTACCTATGGTTTTGTGCATGTTTTTCACACATGATTTTAGACGCGATAGTTTTTGGTCCATGGTATTGGATGCTTCGGCATGTATAAATATGTATTGTAACATTGAAAGGAACATAATGAAAAATCAAGCTGGTAGTCCTGGTTTTGGGATCCACAAAAAATCTTTGTGTATATGTGTTTTATGTGTTATGCTCTCACATTGTTTATTTTCTATGCTTTAGAATTCGTATGCAAGTAATTTCTGTAAGGGGTTAAAATATACAAAATCAATGCATCTAGTGCAAGAAATTAAATAAGATTAGAAATCACCATCTACACTGAAATCAATCCATTTAGTACAAGAAATCAAATAGGATTATAAATCATCTACATTGAAATCAATGCCTCTAGTGCAAGCAATCAAGTATTATTAGAAATCAACATCTACGTTGAAATAAATGCATCTAGTGCAAGCAATCAAATAGGATTAGAAATCACCATCTACACTCAAATCAATGCATTTACTACAAGCAATCAAATAGGATTAGAAATCATCTACATTGAAATCAATGCATCTAATGCAAGAAATCAAATATAATTAGAAATCAACACCTACACTAAAATCAATGGATCTAGTGAAAGCAATCAAATAGGATTAGAAATGACCATCTACGCTAAAATCAATGCATCTAGTACAAAAAATATTCTTCCCTCTAGACTCCCCCTCCATATATATATATATATATATCTCCCTACATCTCTCCTTCTTTGTCTATCTATCTCAACCCCCAAAATGCACATGTCTCTCACTCAATATCTATCAATCTCTTTGTCTCTCCCTCCCTCTCTCAATTTCTCTCATCTAGCCTCTCTTCACTTTCCATCTATATCTCATCTCCCTTTGTCTCTCTATATCACCCCTAAGAAATACATACTCTTTCTCCAATCTATTTATCTATCCCTCCCTCCTCCTCTCCCTCTCTTTCTCTCTCTCTCTCTTCCCCTTCTCTCCCCCTCCCCCACTTCTATCTCTCTTCCCTCTTGTTTTCCTCTCTCCCTCTCTATCCATCTTCCTTATCAATCCCTCTCTCTCTCTCTCCACCTTTCTCTCTCTCTATTTATTTCTTCTTACCTCCCTCTCTATTGCCCTCCAACTCCATCTGTCTTTCCCTCCCCTTATCCACTCTCTCATATCCTCTCTCTCTTCCTTCCTCTCTCTCCCTTTCTCTCCCACCTCTCTCTCTCTCTCTCTCTCCAACTCTATTACTATATCCCTCCCTCTCTCCTCTCTCCTTCTCTCCCCCATTCTCTCCATCTATCCTTCTTTGCCTCTTTATCTCACCCCCAAACATACACACTCTCTCTCTCTATCTCTCCCTTGTCACTCGCTCTCTCTCCACTTCTCACTTTCTATGTATTTCTTCTTCCCTCCATTTCTCCCCCTAAAACTCCATCTCCCTATCCCTCCCTCTCTCCTCCTCTCTTTCAAGTTCACTCTCTCGTACTTCCTCTCTCCCCCTTCTCTCCTAGCTCCCTCTCTCTTCCCCCATCACTCTCTCTCTCTCTCTCTCTCTCTCTCTCTCTCTCTCTCTCTCTCTCTCTCTTCCCCCATCACTCTCCTCCTCTCTCTCAAGTCTTGTCTCGCATTCTTCATCTCTCTCCCTTTCTCTCATACACCCTTCTCTCTTCACCCATCACTCTCTCTCTCTCTTTTCCCTCCAATCATCTCTCTTCCCCCATTACTCTCCCCCTCTCTCTAAAGTCTTGTCTCTCTTTCTTCATGTCTCTCACTTTCTCTCCTACCTCCCCCTCTCTTCCCCATCACTCTCTCTCTCTCTCTCTCTCTCTCTCTCACTCTCTTTTCCGTCTAATCCTCTCTCTTCCCCAATCTATCTCTCTCTCTCCAACTATGTTACTTATCCCTTTGTCTCTCCTTCTCTTTCCTTATCCTCCCCCACTTCTCTCCATCCCTCATTATTTATCTCTTTATCTCACCCCTAAACATACACACACGCTCTCTTCATCTCTCCCTTGTCACTCCCTCTCTCTCTCTACTTCTCACTCTCTATGTCTTTCATCTTCCCTCCCTCTCTCCCCATCCAACTCCATCTCTCTATCCCTCCCTCTCTCCTTGTTGTAGATCCATTTGGGCACATTACTCCCATCATTCAGATCAACACTATTAGGGCTCACTAAACCCTAATTCAGTTGCTACATGCCTTAGACAAGTCATCACTTTGAATGCCTCTTTCCTTAAGAGTTTTCTGGCCTAAATTTGTCCATAAATTCCTCCTTGAGGGACCAACGCAGCCTTGGTCAGGGGTAAATGTGCTTCGATGCAGGTAGGCACATGTCAGGGTGCATTTCAGAGCACGTAGGCCCACTTTGACCTGTGCTAGGCGAGATTGAATGAAATCCTCATAGGGTTTTGGGAAT
Source organism: Pinus taeda (assembly GCA_000404065.3). Lineage (NCBI taxonomy): Eukaryota > Viridiplantae > Streptophyta > Pinopsida > Pinales > Pinaceae > Pinus > Pinus taeda. Next base: position 188,366 of record APFE030778278.1, on the reverse strand, counting down.
ATTCTTATCTTCTGGAGCTTTCTAGAAGATTCCCACACTTATCATCTCCTATGAACTCAAAATTAGATAGGGAATGAGTTAAGTAACCTCCTATCCCGTCATCCCTTCCCCCATGGAAACAAACTCTAAGTTTGGAAGGCCATTCAATACCCTCATTTATGACCAAAACTCCTCCATTTTCCTATAAATTTAGCACTCATTTAAGTGATCAGGGGCTGGACTTTGAGAATTTGTAATGAGATATTGTTGGTCTGAGGTTTGAGATTGTAAGCAAGTATTGTTATGCTGTTGGAGTTTTGTGTTTTTGATGTGATGTTGGTTGGAACCCAAGCTTGAGGAGTGACATTAGATCAGACTTCATGGTTGTAAATCTTCCTTCTACTGAATAAAGTTGTTTACACCTTTTCCCATATTCTTGTCTTTATATATGATGATTATATGTGTAAATGCTTTCGATTCCATTTTCTTATAGTAGATAGATCTCTTGCTTTGATTGGTTTTTGTCCTTTTTTAATGATTGCAGGTACTTCTCGAGCGGATTAAGTTCGAGAAGGAGTGACGGGAGCCATACAAAAGAGACAAAGGGAAAGAGAAAGATAACAAGTAGGTCCCTTGTCTTATTTATCTTCTATAGAAAAAGGTTAAACTCTTTAAATTTGTTATTGTAGGTGTACCTATCCACCTAGGGAAATTGTATTTATCCGTAGATGCGAAATTCCACATAACACTCCTCCTCTCTTGCAATTCCTCTCCCTCTCCCTTTCTCTCCTACATTCCTCTCTATTCCCCCATCTCTCTCTCTCTCTCTCTCTTTGCCCTCCAATCCTCTCACTATCTCCCTCCCTCTCTCCTCACTCCCCCTCCATCTTTGTGTCTCCCTCTCCCTCTTACCCTTCTCTACCTCTATCACTCCTCTCCTCTCTCTCTTCATTCCTCCTCTCCCCTCTCCTTTAATTTATCTCCATCACTCCCTTGTCGCTCTTCGTATCTCTCCATCTCTATCACTCTATGTCTTTGTTCTTCCCTCCCATATATATCTAGAGTTAATATATATCATGATATATTATAATATATTAATATGAATATATATTTAATAATATAATAATTTTTTTTAATATTAATATTAGGGTTAATAATATTTTTCTGCATGGTATTAATAATAATTTGGCCCATAGAATTTTTGACCCATAGGTTCACCTAAATAACCTCTTTTTGAGTGTTTAAGTATAAAGAGGTTATGGAGTAAATATAAAAAGAGATTTTTATTTATTTATCATATCTCTATTCATATATATATAATATATATATATATACAAGTTTTTATATAAATATATTTTTTGTGCAAAATTATATTTTTCTTATTATTGACTACTTAATATTTCAATTGCATTGACACATGTGTTCGCCTAAGAAAATTTTCAACTATTTAATTAAATTGAAAAACCAAGAGTACCCTTTTGAAGAGGACTAGTAAACTAGGATAGTGGTATTTTTGAAAAAATTTCATTGTGTATATTTTATGTTATTGATTTTTATTCAACCCCTTTGAAAGTGCAAAAAAAGTTCAAACATTTTTTTTAAAAGAAATTAGATGAAAAATATCATATGGAATAGAAAGTGTCAAACTCATATCCCATTAGATAAACGATTCTCTCACGAATCCAACATGATCAACTTCACAACTTAAGGACTAATTGTGCCCTAAATCTATGAAGGCACAAAATGGTGTTGCACAAATCTGTAGAAGGGGAGCTAAAACTATATATTTTTAGGCCCTCAGTAACTCAATTGAGTGCTTCAAACGTTCAATCAAGTGTTCAAGATAAAATTTCAAATAACTTGATCAAGCCCTTAACATGGGTAAATAGAATCTCAATCTAGCTCTAAGGCTTGCTCTAGCCTATAGCTCAATCTAGATTTAAGGCTTGATCTAGCTTTAAGGCTCGATCAAGCTACTTCTTTTAATTCAAAGCCTAGGTTATATGGGTGGGAAATTTTGAAAACATGGCATAAGCGAGCTATCTTTAAGCCCTCGAATAGCTCGATCGAGGGCTCAAATATTGCTCGATTGAGCGCTTAAAATGGCTTGATCGAGTTTGTTTTCACCCAAAACGCGCCCTCTCTTGCAAAATTGAGTGCTTAAAATGTTCGATCAAGATAAATTTCAAGTAAGTTGAACAAGCCCTTAACGTGGTTAAATAGAGTCTTGATCTAGCTTTAAGGCTTGATCTAGCTTTCACGTTGTTGGGTTGTGTTATATTCTTTCCACGTCTAACCTACATAGTGAATAGGGGGTTAGAGGGGGGGGCGGAGCCCCCCCTTCGTTGCACCGATTGCGCAGCGGGGGGGTCACAGGGGGGGCGGCAGGCCCCCTTGTCCGGAGGGTTTGAGGGGGGCGGGTAGCCCCCTTCTACGGGGTCTAAGGCAACGCCCCGGGAAAAAAAAAATTGGACCCTATATTAGGTTGGGCGAACCTACCTATGGTTTTCAGTCCATGTTTTTTGGACGCGATGGTTTTTGGTCCATGGTATTGGATGCTTCGACATGTATAAATATGTATTGTAACATTGAAAGGAACATAATGAAAAATCAAGCTGGTAGTCCCGGTTTTGGGATCCAATGGGAAATCCCTGTGTATATGTGTTTTATGTGTTATGCTCTCGCATTATTTATTTTTCTGTGATTTAGAATTCGTATGCAGGTAATTTCTATACAAGGTTAAAACCTACACACGCTATATCTAACCTATAGCTAGATCTAGCTTTAAGGCTTGATCGAGCCACTTTTTTTAATTCCATGCCTACGTTGTATGGGCAAGAAATTTCAAAAACATGGCACAATCAAGCTATCTTTAAGCCCTCAAATAGCTCAATCGAGGGCCCAAAGATTACTCGATCCAGCGCTTAAAATGACTTGATCGAGTTTTTTTCACCCAAAATGTGTCCTCTCTTGCCAAAACCTGTAACCGAGCTCCATTCACCACCATAGTACAATCATTTCTTTTTATTTTTCTTTATTTTTCATGCCCTAGTTATATACTCATGATGTCATCAAGGCTTCTGCAAGAGGGGTGGATCATCAATTGTAACAAGAAAGAAATGTTAAATTGATATTTTTTGTCATTTTTATTAAAAGTATTTCATTAAAAAAAAGAGCAATAGAGTTTGATTTACCTCGTGCACTAGTCGATGTTGTTGGAATGGTTGCTTGTGCTCCTCTTCTGGTACAAGATCCTTATGTATGATACTCTTCGCCATTGAAAGTTGGCTCATGGTGTTTGTATGTTGTGGTGTGATCTCTGCCAAAAAATCCTATATAAAAAAGAAAATGTTTTTTTCTATTAGATAGTGTAAAAGTTAAAAAACAAACATTCATAATTGAACTTATGACATAAAAAAAAACACTTTAAAATATGGTTATCACCTGATATCTTTGAAGATGTTCGTTGAACATGTTGATTCTATCTTTAATCTCATGACTCTTAGTTCTAATGTGAATCAAATGAACAAGTTATTTGTTCATTCTAACCAGAAGCTTATTGATTGTTATGATTGGCTTGGGAGAAATGAACAAATCAACATCATCAAACCAATCAAGATCATTGTCGTCATGTCCCACTTACTACATATTTCAACAAAAGAAAATATTTTTCGATTATCTAAACAAATAATCAATATCAGATTAAGTTATTTCAATTATTTAAATAAATAATATCCTACCTTCTTTTCAAACCTTACCAATATTTCTGAAATATATCTTCAACAAAAGAAAAAGAAAAAATGTTTCCTTATCGTGAACATTCTTGGAATTATTGAAATAAATAAAAAAAAATCTTTTAGCCTCATTAACATTATTCTAAGTAGTGAAATAAAAATATTGCAATAATATATGTTGCATATAGTATAGATAGCAAGGAAAGAAGTAAAGAAGAAATAGAGATGAAGTGTTGTTAATTTCTATCAAACAAATTCTACCAAATAATGGCCATTAAATCTCACTTTATAGAACTTTGATCCTCTTAAAGGAGGCACCACTTCCATGCAATGTGTCTTCTGTGACTTAAGCTGAAGTGAAGTGAAGGAGAAATATGTGAATTCTACTCTTCTTATGGTTGAAAATACTTTTGCAATCAAGGTGGAAAAGAATACCATATTACTGTGAAAATTCCTACACTGAAGGAACCCCTACTGCAGCAAATCTAGATCTACTTCACCTACTTTATTTTTAAATTACATTCATCAAGTTATTCTTTTGAATACTGAAGCAAATTACTTCTACAACCTACACTAATTAAATATTTGATCTCATGAAAGAGAAAACATAGCAAAGAACAAGATACATAGGATACACTTATTTTTGGACACAATAGTCCCCGAAAAAACCCAATGCGGGAAAATCGATGTAGCAGTTTTGAGGGTTTATAATTATGCAGGAGAAATATCTGAATACAAATCTAGGATGCTCAAATATAAATCCTTTAAAGAGAAAATAATGGCAGAAAATCTCAGTGAGTTTTACATCACTTCACCTACCAAAATTCTGGCTGATCAAGCACAAGAGTGGATAACCTCGGCTATTTTTGCGTTGGCCCCACATAGGCCATGTGTCAGCCTTTAAATCTTTGTGTCAGCCCTACCTCACCTCTTCTGCCCTCTACACTAACTATCCCAGCTATTTCGGTAGTTCCATGCAGTTTTGGTAGTTCCGACAGTTCCTGGCAATTTCGGTAGTTCCCGACAGTTGTGGCTGTTCCGGAAGTTCTGGTAGTTCTGGATTTTGCGTGACAGACAACTTTTCTTCTCTGTGTAGGCCTTTCTGGCGCTCCTTCAGGACTTCGTGGACCCAGATTGACCCGACGTCAGCTCCCTCGACTACTGCACTGCCTCTCTGCAAGCTCACTCCACCTCTCTGTCAGTATTCACCAGAAAGTCCTTCTCCCAGATTCTCATTTCCCCTCAGCTGCAAGATCTCTCGAGTCAATTTTCCTCCTAAGAATTTATCACCTAAGAAAATCGATTTCCTCAATCTCTCTATGTGTGTTGTTTCCAAATGAACCCCAAGCCTCCATTTTATACTTTTCTTATTGATTCTTCAACAATCGAGATTATGTCTCTAATCAACAACGAAGATCAAAAAATTACTTTATCTACCTTCTAGATCATTCTCACCCATATTTTGATTAATACCCATTAATATTTTAATTTTCCTAAGGTTATACTTAGGAACTCAATTAAAAATATTAATTATTTTAATAAAATACAATGTGGGTGGAATTTCACCAAATGGTTTTTGGGTTCTTTAGAACTCATGTGCCTTAGCCTCTCCATAAATTTTCAAGGCTAGAGCACTTCCGATGCTACCAAAAACTAACAATTACACGAGAAATAAAAATATAAAGATAAAGTACGATGTGATTCAATATCATGTATAGGGAAAGACTATTCATTTGAGACATTCTTCCAAAATTGAGAAAATTGTTGACATCTTCACTAAATCACTTGGAAGAGAAAATTTAAAAATAATTAAAATGATGCTTGGACTCAAAAACACCCATTCAAATTAAGTGGGGAACATTATATACATAATCCTTTAGGTTTGTTTTTGTTGTACATAATTCAGAGGTACATGAAATGAACAATATTAAGGAAGAACAATAATTCCTCATGGAATTTGAAGAAACTAAAATAGAAATCGAACATGTAAGCAATGGGAAACACCACAAGGTCACAAATACATTATCCCTTGTTGGAATTTGTAACTAATTTCATTCTCCATAATTGTCATTTGACTCATAAAATTAAATTATTTTTTGAAGCATGGGTTTCATGCTTAGTTATTCGTCATTATGTATATGTTACATGTCATTTTTTTGCATTAGGTAAATAACCATCGGTTTGGATCTTTTGCTATCCATAAATGTGTCCCAAAGCATTCCCTTGCAAAGTTAGAATCCAAACTATCCCAAAGAAAGTGAAATTCCTAGATCCCATGGTTCAAAACCTTGTTTTTCGATTCCTACACAATTCCCTAGTCAATCGTTGTGCATATGCAGAAGAGTCCATTAGGAACTGTGTATAAGTGCGCTTTGTCTTACACTGTGACCTACGCACATGACTTAACGAATGTAAAAATAAAAAGTAAATTCTAGAAGCATTGTTAGTCATATCTATCCCAGCTAACAAGCTTCGAATTGATTCGTATTCAGCTCTGATCCCTCCCATCATGGAAAAACTTCCTTTCTTTTTGGAACCCCATTCCCACCATTAGTGGAACTTATCCCTTAGAAAATGGATTCCTACCTACCTACTCTAATCAGCACCTACTTTGTTGTTAGGTGAAATCAAATAGCCAGTGCAACCATTTAAGCATTACAAACATCAGTGAGCTTTGCTGTTTGTGCTTGCTGGGACTAAAAATGGAGATCTTGTCATCAGATATAAGTTTGTTAACTTTTGAGAAGATCAGAAAACTGCTGACCTTCTTTGCTGAAACAAGAAACTGTACAAAAGGGTCTCACAACATATATATACAATTTTTGGGCTGAATTGAAGAACTGTAAAAAAGTTTGGGATCACTATCATGCCTCGGAAACTGGAAATAATCAACATTTTGATATTGAGGCACACAACCTGCCAATGGAGAAGAGCACTTCTTTACTTCATCATACACCCTGTCAGCACATGAATCACCTAAAATATGAACTGATATTTGCAATTTATTACAAACAGGCTCATATGGCCCTTGACTAATCTGTGCAGGCTGCTCCTCTTCTTCTTTGAAAAACTCAGATGGATGAAAACAAAGAGGCAGGGGATCCACTTGGATCACTTGGCCATGAACAACCGCTTTCGAATCTTCCTCAATCTGATATTCAATGGCTCTTTGGGGCTGCAAAACTAGAGGCAATATATTTTGAACAATGATTTGGGCTTCCTGCAGATGATCAATATCAACACTTGCTGACACCTGTTTATTAACTGTATGATAGTTCTCCTTAATAAATTGAAAAGAATCAACATAGAAAGGTAAAGTTCCTTCACTGAAATCAAAATTTTTTGTGTTTTCCTCCTTTACTTCATAGCTAGATGGACATGCTGATCATTGGTTTTAGGCTGCTGATACTGAACTGTGCTTTCTGCCAAAATAGGCTCTGACTCTTTTGCAAAGCTGATTTGGTCATTAGGATCATAATCATCATCATACTTATCGTATTTTGGCAAGCAGTTGAAAGAAGAGAAGCTGTTATATTCATATAGTATATCAGGAGACTGCTCCATCATGTATGGTTGTATGAATATGTCATCTATTTTGTGGCACGTTTGTTCATGAATATCACTACTTTCCTCTTGCAAAACAGATGTGTTCTTGTGCTCTAAGCATTCAACTTTCATTGTGATCATTTCCTCTGACTGTTGTAACAAACCATGAAGTCTTTCTTCTTGCTCTGCTTTGCGTTGTTCCTCTCTTATCTTTAGGTTTGCCTCCACTTCCACAGCTGTGTCCTGTATCTATTTCAAAGTGGACGGGCATCTTTCTCTCAAATGAAACTCAATTTCTGCATCAAAAGCTCTTGGATAATGCAATAGAGCTAAATGAGGAGGAAGTCTAATATTCAAAGGCATAGAATGATAAACTTGATTGAATCAATCAAAAAATTGCTGAACAGATTAATTTGGATGTCTTTCTAACTGATTATATTCTTCAATGAGCAAGAGGGAACTAAGTTTGATCATCCATCTATCAAGGAAGAGCTTGGAAAACTGCCGAAGGTTAGAGATGCTAGCCTCAGGCAATGCTTTAAACCAAGTCCTGAATTCGCTTTGCAAAGAAAGGGAAAACAGCCTGATACTAACATCCTCGTCCTCCACTTCAAATATATTAAGATAGTCTTCAAAGGCTTGGATATGCGTTTGTGCGGTAATACCATTCTCTCCATCAAATCTTGGAAGATACTCAGGATGATTTTTGGGCAGAGGATTAAGCACTAGAGGCAAAACAAGAGGCTTATATCTGTCAGGAACCTTACGAGGCACAGGATTATGTACAGGGATTGGCTGAATGGGCTGGATATGAACAAGGATAGAATGATTGGCTTTGACATCTGCTTCCTCCTTGTCTGTATGATGATTTTCAGCAGCATTTAAAGGTTGTTGTTCTAATGTGCAAGGAGGCTTTTCAACAACATTTTCAAAAGGAAAATCATAAAACTCTAATTTAAAATCGTTTTTAAAATACAATATACACAACAAAATTTTATGGAAGAGAAAGAACATGACCTCTTGGATAGTAATCCAGGTCAAAAGCCTAATCTGCTCATATATTTCTCTTGGGTTCATTTCTCCAGTGGAGTCTTTATTATCAGGATTTATGTGGAGTCGGCACGTGGATAAATAAATTAACTTTGAAGGGCCTGATCTCTATCCACCACACAGATCAGAGGAAAATATGCAAATAAGAAACAAAATATTTTAAGATTTTTTTATTTTTTGGTATTTTTCAAAACAAGTTTAAGAATTATTCGAAAGGCAAACTGATCGAAAATGGGGATTTACAGTAATAAACAGATGATCGAGTTCCCCAGTGGAGTCGCCATTTATGTTATCACTCAGGTTGTTCCCTTTGAATCCTAAGGGAATACGGCCGAGATAACCACTAACCAATATTTTAGCTGCAGGTCCTAGCCCACCTGCAACTAGAGAGGGCTCTCTCTTTAGGGTTTAGCTTTGTTTAAGGGATGGTGTTAGGCTAGATATGATGCACATGCATTTTGTTTGTGTTTGGGTGCAAGGAGGATACTTTCAAGAAGAGAGGTACTGCATAGTGTGATAAGTTTAACCTATTGGGCATGGAGTCATGGAGTAGGACTGTTGGTACATTTTCTTGGTCACAAGAGGAATATGGAGCAAGATAGCTATCCATAAAACAACATTCAAACTAAATGGAGATGGATTGAAGGCTAAGGAATGAAAGGCAACTAAGAATCTCTCATTCTGCTTAACAGAGGGAAGGTGAATGAGCTCTATCTAGGAGCAGTTAAGAATTCCTAGATAATTGTCATACATGTGTGAATCAGGGGAAATATGAGCCAAAAGGAATTCATATTTCATGGCCAATTCAGAGGAAAACATGAAGAAGCCACAGAAACTGAGCATAGAGTGAAGCCAAGAAAATTCTAAGCTAATCATTTGTTCTGCAACTTAGAAGGTAATACATGGGTGATATAAGCATGTATTAATGGAAAACAGAGATAAGAAGCACTTATTGAGTTATGTAAGAGCACGAGAATTCCACAGTCACTCTTCAACCATTTAAACACAGAAAACAGTCCATTCTCCAAACTTGTAAGCAGTCTTTGATTATAGAAAATATCATATATACAGTGCAAGTCTCTCTTGGAGTGAAACAACCAACCAACCAACCAACCCTTATTACATTACAGAGGGTCGTATAAATAAAGAAAATATCTACAAATCAGATATCAGGGAAGATCTGTGGCAATAACTGTTAACCTAACTACTCTTGCAAGTAATATAAAATATCTATCAAATGTTGCGCTGGGGGCAGCTGCATCAAAAATGGGGCTATGTGGCGTCCTTTGGTGGTTCTGTTGTCCATTCTACAATCACCGTGCTTTGGTTTCTGCAATGCTGCCCTTAGGTGGCTTTAAGTGCATAAATATGATCTGATATGGCTTTAATGGCTTTAATTCTTGCTCTGATACTCTTTAACTTAAATGGGATCCTCGCTAATCGCGCATCGAAAACTACCTCAGATTCTCATTCCGGGCTTCCGAAGCTGCGTTTTCGCCCTTCGCACCCTTTTTCGGCGAGTGACGTCAGCATGAAATAAGCAATGGGACCCAGTACGGTGGATGACGTCAGCATGACGTCAGTGAGATGACATCATCATGATGTCATATGGGTGACGTCAGCAGGGTAACATGGCAGGGTGACGTGGCAGGGTGATGGGGCAGGGTGACGGGGTAGCATCGTCATGCAATGACGTAGGCAAGCGGGGAGGGCGGTAAGCGGTTTGTGTCGAACCGCTTTTGGTATGGGAGTGGTATGTGTCAAGGGCGGCCCGATGCAATAGGCGGCCGACAGTTGTCCCGGTGTACGACGGTGAAACCGTCGACCATCGGGTGCTATCAAACCGCCACGAAGGGGCGCCCGATATGCATGTCGACCGTCGGATCCAGGAGAGCCGATGCGACAACGAACGGGAGGGTAAGATGCTCGGGGTTTAGTGGACCAGCGAGCCCGATAAATATTTATTTTTCACGGCTACGGGTGGGTTTTACACTTTAGTTTAAGGATTAATGGGTTCGGGGTTTTGGTTATTTATTAATCAAATATTAATCAATCCCAAAATGCAATGCAGGGGGGCTTAATATGGTTATTTATTTAACCAGGAGTTAAATAAATCCCAAATGAACGTGGATGGGCTAACAATGGGTCCCAAGTGGACCTAATGTTTCCCGAATTAAATTATTTGGCTATAGTTGCCATGGGGTGGAATATTTAGTATTTTTTGGGGTTTTTATATAGTTTCTTGTAGAATAGGGGTGGGGAACTGATTCTAGGGAGATAAATAATAGGGTTAGATGTTAATATGAGTTCTAAGGAATGATAAGGGATGTGTGCATGCTAAGTTTATAGAATGGAAATTTAAGCATAGGAAAATGAATGGATTGTGAAAAGATTAATTTTACACAAGAAATGTGGCTTCTTTTCACTAAGTCAACTTAGATGTCAACTTGATTTTTAATGAGAATGGAGTGAAACTGGACTATTTGGGCAAATCCCAGGGTCCTCAAGGGGATGTTAGTGAGTGATTTGGGAAATAAGAGGAAGGGGGGAAGTTAGACATGCCTCGCTTGAAGTCCTTCACCTGGAAAACTGCCTCCAACCTGTGATCTGAATAGATATGACACTTGACAATATGAAATGGATCACAAGCCATGATCCTGCAACAACAAAACTACTTACCTAGCCTACATACCTAGCATTTTTTCTTCTTTTGGTTCGGGTGCACTTGAACTAGCAAACCCGGCTTTTCATTCTTTTCTTCTCACTGTCCTCCTATCTACATCTATACTTATTTCATCCAGGGGCTCAGATTAGGCTGTTGAGCGCCCTTGCTTCTCTACCTATCTAAGAATCTGCTAATGATTAAGCTGTTTGGACAGATAATGATTCTCTATATCCTATAACAGGAAATTGAAACCTAGGGAGACCAAGGTTAGCTATTTGGACCTCCCTTTAACTGAAAATCCTTCAAAAATGGAATAACTCATCAAAATTTGAATACAACAGTGGCACTTAGACTAGCACACTCTCATGGCATCCTTTTTTGGCCTCAGTAGCAAATATGGAACATTGCAACATGCAAAGTATGACATATTTGGCATGTAGAAATGTCGATCATGAAATATGAATACCTGCTATGAGTAGGAGGCTAACAGTGGCTCCACTTGGTGATGGCTTTTCCTTGCGAAAAGTCAATAACAGCAGGTCAAAATGCCTTAATCTTTGGTTTTTGTTGTACTCTGAAAAACTCCCTTTGTTGGCTGCTTTATTTATGAACATGACAGTAGACTTGAAGAGCTTAGGGCCTTCACTTCGGGCTTCAACTGCAGCAAGCTTGCTATCCAAACAGAAAATTGAAATCCTACCTACCTACTTTAATCAACACTTACTTTGTTGTTAGGTGAAATCAAATAGCTAGTGCAACCATTTAAGCATTATAAACATTTGTGAGCTTTGATGTTTGTGCTTGCTGGTACTAAAAATGGAGATCTTGTCATCAGATATAAGTTTGTTAACTTTTGAGAAGATCAGAAAACCACTGACCTTCTTTGCTGAAACAAGAAATTGTACAAAAGGGTCTCGCAACATATATATACAATTGCTGGGTTGAATTGAAGAACTGTACAAAAGTTTGGGATCACTATCATGCCTTGGAAATTGGAAATCATCAACATTTTGATATTGGGGCACACAGCCTGCCAATGGAGAAGAGCACTTCTTTACTTCATCATACAACCTGTTAGCACATGAAGCACCTAAAATATGAACTGATATTTGCAATTTATTACAAACAGGCTCATATGGCCCTTGACTGATCTGTGCAGGCTACTCCTCTTCTTCTCCGAAAAACTCAGATGGCTGAAAACAAAGAGGTAGGGGATCCACTTGGATCACTTGGTCATGAACAGCCACTTTCCAATATTCCTCAATCTGATATTCGATGGCTCTTTGGGGCTGCAAAACTAGAGGCAATATATTTTGAACAATGATTTGGGCTTCCTCCAGATGGTCAATATCAACACTTGCTGACACTTGTTTATTAACTGTATGATAGTTCTCCTTAATAAATTGAAAAGAATCAACATAGAAAGGTAAAGTTCCTTCACTGAAATCAAAATTTTCTGCGCTTTCCTCCTTTACTTCATAACTGAGATGGACATGCTGATCATTGATTCTAGGCTGTTGATCCTGAACTGTGCTTTCTGCCAAAATAGGCTATGACTCTTCTGCAAAGTTGATTTGGTCATTAGGCTCATAATCATCATCATACTCATCGTATTTTGGCAAGCAGTTGAAAGAAGAGAAGATGTTATATTCATATAGTATATCAGGAGACTGCTCCATCATGTATGGCTGTATGAATATGTCATCTGTTTTGTGGCAGGTTTGTTCATGAATATCACTACTTTCCTCTTGCAAAATAGATGTGTTCTTGCGCTCTAAGCATTCAACTTTCATTGTGATCATTTCCTCTGACTGTTGTAACAAACCATGAAGTCTTTCTTCTTGCTATGCTTTGCGTTGTTCCTCTCTTATCTTCAGGTTTGCCTCCACTTCCACAGCTATGTCCTGCATCTGTTTCAAAGTGGACGGGCATCTTTCTCTCAAATGAAACTCAATTTCTGCATCAAAAGCTCTTGGATAATGCAATAGAGCTAAATCAGGAGGAGGTCTAATATTCAAAGGCATAGAATGATAAACTTGATGGAATCGATCAAAAAATTGTTGAACAGATTCATTTGGATGTCTTTCTAACTGATTATATTCTTCAATGAGCAAGAGGGAACTAAGTTTGATCATCCATCTATCAAGGGAGAGCTTGGAAAACTGCTGAAGGTTAGAGATGCTAGCCTCAGGAAATGCTTTAAACCAAGGCCTAACTTCGCTTTGCAAAGAAAGGGCAAATAGCCTGATACTAACATCCTCGTCCTCCACTTCAAATATATTAAGATAGTCTTCAAAGGCTTGGATATGCTTTTGTGCGGTAATACCATTCTCTCCATCAAATCTTGGAAGATACTCAGGATGATTTTTCGGCAGAGGATTAAGCACTGGAGCAAAACAAGAGGCTTATATCTATCAGGAACCTTACGAGGCACATGATTATGTACAGGGATTGGTTGAATGGGCTGGATATGAACAAGGATAGAATGATTGGCTTTGACATCTGTTTCCTCCTTGTCTGTATGATGATTTTCAGCAGCATTTAAAGGTTGTTGTTCTAATGTGCAAGGAGGCTTTTCAACAACATTTTCAAAAGGAAAATCATAAAAATCTAATTTAAAATCATTTTTAAAATACAATATACACAACAAAATTTTATGGAAGAGAAAGAACATGACATCTTGGATAGTAATCTAGGTCAAAAGCCTGATCTGCTCATATATTTCTCTTGGGTTCATTTCTCCACTGGAGTCTTTATTATCAGGATTTATGTGGAGTCGCAAGGTGGATAAATAAATTAACTTTGAAGGGCCTGATCTCTATCCACCACACAGATCAGAGGAAAATATGCAAATAAGAAACAAAATATTTTGAGATTTTGTGAGATTTTTTTATTTTTTGGTATTTTTCAAAACAAGTTTAAGAATTATTCGAAAGGAAAACTGATCGAAAAGGGGGATTTACAGTAATAAACAGATGATCGAATTCCCCAGTGGAGTCACCATTTATGTTATCACTCAGGTTGTTCCCTTTGACTCCTAAGGGAATACGACCGAGGTAACCACTAACCAATCTTTTAGCTGCAGGTCCTAGCCCACCTGCAACCAGAGAGGGCTCTCTCTTTAGGGTTTAGCTTTGTTTAAGGGATGGTGTTAGGCTAGATATGATTCACATGGGTTTTGTTTGTGTTTGGGTGGAAGGAGGATGCTTTCAAGAAGAGAGGTAGTGCATAGTGTGATAAGTTCAACCTATTGGGCATGGAGTCATGGAGTAGGACTGCTGGTGCGTTTTCTTGGTCACAAGAGGAATATGGAGCAAGATAGCTATCCATAAAACAACATTCAAACTAAATGGAGATGGATTGAAGGCTCGGGAATGAAAGGCAACTAAGAATCTCTCATTCTGCTTAATACAATGAAGGTGAATGAGCTTTATCTAGGAGCAGTTAAGAATTCCTAGATAATTGTCATACATGTGTGAATCATGGGAAATATGAGCCAAAAGGAATTCATATTTCATGGCCAATTCAGAGGAAAACATGAAGAAGCCAGAGAAACTGAGCATAGAGTGCAGCCAAGCAAATTCTAATCTAATCATTCGTTATGCAACTTAGAAGGTAATACATGGGTGATATAAGCATGTATTAATGGAAAACAGAGATAAGAAGCACTTATTGAGTTATGTAAGAGCACGAGAATTTTACAGTCACTCTTCAACCATTTAAACACCACAAACAGTCCATTCTCCAAGCTTGTAAGCAGTCTTTGATTATAGAAAATATCAGATATACAGTGCGATTCTCTCTTGGAGTGAAACAACCAACCAACCAACCAACCCTTATTACATTACAGAGGGTCATATAAATAAAGAAAATGTCTACAAAATATCTACAAATCAGATCTCAGGGAAGATCTGTGGCAATAACTGTTAACCTAACTTCTCTTGCAGGTAATATAAAATATCTATCAAATGTTGCGCTGGGGGCAGCTGCATCAAAAATGGGGCTATGTGGCGTCCTTTGGTGGTTCTGTTGTGCAATCTGCAATCACTATGCTTTAGTTTCTGCAACGCTGCCCTTAGGTGGCTTTAAGTGCATAAATCTGATCTGATATGGCTTTAATGGCTTTAATTCTTGCTCTGATACTCTTTAACTTCAATGGGATCCTTTTTAATGCTCTGCTTTGGCCTCACCTACCCACTGATATGCTTTTCGGCTGCTCTGATACTCTTTCTCTGCCAAAATCACCCCTTTCTGTTTCTTTCGGGCAAAATGACCACATGCAAACCTGCGCTTACTGAGGCCTTTCCATTTTGGCCTATTTTACTTAGCGATGTGCGATTAGCGCTAATCGCGCATCGAAAACTGCCTCAGATTCTCATTCCGGGCTTCCGAAGCTGCGTTTTGTCCCTTCGCGCCCTTTTTCGGCCGGTGACATCAGCATGATGTCAGCAGTGGGACCCAGTATGGTGGATGACGTCAGCGGGATGACGTCAGCAGGGTGACATGGCAGGGTGACGTGGCGGCATCGTCATGCAGTGATGTAGGCAAGCGGGGAGGGCAGTAAGCGGTTTGCGTCAGACCGATTTTGGTACAGGAGTGGTATGTGTCAGGGGTAGCCCGATATAGTAGGAGGCCGACAGCTGTCACAGTGTACGACGGTGAAACCGTCGACCATCGGGTGTTATCAAACCATCACAAAGGGGCACTCGATATGCATGCCGACCGTCGGATCCAGGAGAGCCGATCCGACGAAGGACGGGAGGGTAAGATGCTCGGGGTTTAGTGGACCAGCACGCCCGATAAATATTGATTTTTCACAAATGCGGGTGGGTTTTAGACTTTAGTTTAAGGATTAATGGGTTCGGGGTTTTGGTTATTTATTAATCAAATATTAATCAATCCCAAAATGCAGTGCGGAGGGGGGGTGGTTAATATGGTTATTTATTTAACCAGGAGTTAAATAAATCCCAAATGAACGCGGATGGGCCAACAATGGGTCCCAAGTAGACCTAATGTTTCCCGACTTAAATTATTTGGCTATAGTTTCCATGGGGTGGAATATTTAGTATTTTTTGGGGTTTTTATATAGTTTCTTGTAGAATAGGGGTCGGGAGCTAGTTCTAGGGAGCTAAATAATAGGGTTAGATGTTAATATGAGTTCTAAGGAATGACAAGGAATGTGTGCATGCTAAGTTTATACAATGGAAACTTAAGCATAGGAAAATGAATGGATTGTGAAAAGATTAATTTTACACAAGAAATGTGGCTTCTTTTCACTAAGTCAACTCGGATGTCAACTTGATTTTTAATGAGAATGGAGTGAAACTGGACTATTTGGGCAAATCCCAAGGTCCTCAAGG
This sequence comes from Pinus taeda, assembly GCA_000404065.3. Classification (NCBI taxonomy): domain Eukaryota; kingdom Viridiplantae; phylum Streptophyta; class Pinopsida; order Pinales; family Pinaceae; genus Pinus; species Pinus taeda. The sequence continues at coordinate 172,032 of APFE030778278.1, read as the reverse complement.
GGATGTTAGTGAGTGATTTGGGAAATAAGAGGAAGGGGGGAAGTTAGACATGCCTCGCTTGAAGTCCTTCCCATGGAAAACTGCCTCCAACTTGTGATCTGAATAGATATGACACTTGACAATATGAAATGGATCACAAGCCATGATTCTGCAACAACAAAACTACTTACCCAGCCTACATACCTAGCATTTTTTCTTCTTTTGGTTCGGGTGCACTTGAACTAGTGAACCCGGCTTTTCATTCTTTTCTTCTCACTATCCTCCTATCTACATCTATACTTATTTCACCCAGGGGCTCAGATTAGGCTGTTGAGCACCCTTGCTTCTCTACCTATCTAAGAATATGCCAATGATTAAGCTGTTTGGACAGATAATGATTCTCTATATTCTATAACAGGAAACTGAAACCTAGGGAGACCAAGGTTAAGCTGTTTGGACCTCCCATTAACTAAAAATCCTTCAAAAATGGAATAACTCATCAAAGTTGGAATACAGCAGTGGCACTTAGACTAGCACACTCTCATGGCATCCTTTTTTGGCCTCAGTAGCAAATATGGAACATTGCAGCATGCAAAGTATGACATATTTGGCTGTAGAAATATCGATCATGAAAGATGAATACCTGCTATGAGCAGGAGGCTAACAGTGGCTCCACTTGGGGATGGCTTTTCCTTGCGAAAAGTCAAGAATAGCAGGTCAGAATGCCTTAATATTTGGTTGTTGTTGTTGTACTCTGAAAAACTCCCTTTGTTGGCTGCTTTATTTATGAACATGACAGCAGACTTGAAGAGCTTAGGGCCTTCACTTCGGGCTTCAACTACAGCAAGCTTTCTATCCAAACAGAAATTGAAATCCTACCTACCTACTCTAATCAGCACTTACTTTGCTGTTAGGTGAAATCAAATAGCTAGTGCAGCCATTTAAGCATTATAAACATCGACGAGCTTTATTGTTTGTGCTTGCTGGTACTAAAAATGGAGATCTTGTCATCAGACATAAGTTTGTTAACTTTTGAGAAGATCAGAAAATTGCTGACCTTCTTTGCTGAAACAAGAAACTGTACAAAAGGGTCTCGCAACATATATATACAATTTCTGCGCTGAATTGAAGAACTGTACAAACGTTTGGGATCACTATCATGCCTTGGAAACTGGAAATCATCAACATTTTGATATTGAGGCACACAACCTGCCAATGGAGAAGAGCACTTCTTTACTTCATCACACACCCTATCAGCACATGAATAACCTAAAATATGAATTGATATTTGCAATTTATTACAAATAGGCTCATATGTCCCTTGACTGATCTGTGCAGGTTGCTGCTCTTCTTCTTTGAAAAACTCAGATGGCTAAAAACAAAGAGGTAGGGGATCCACTTGGATCACTTGGTCATGAACAGCCACTTTCGAATCTTCCTCAATTTGATATTCGATGGCTCTTTGGGGCTACAAAACTAGAGGCAATATATTTTGAACAATGATTTGGACTTCCTCCAGATGATCAATATCAACACTTGTTGATACCTGTTTATTAACTGTATGATAGTTCTCCTTAATAAATTGAAAAGAATCAACATAGAAAGGTAAAGTTCCTTCACTGAAATCAAAATTTTCTACGCTTTCCTCCTTTACTTCATAGCTGAGATGGACATGTTGATCATTGATTTTAGGATGCTGATCCTGAACTGTGCTTTCTGCCAAAATAGGCTCTGACTCTTCTGCAAAGTTGATTTGGTCATTAGGCTCATAATCATCATCATACTCATCATATTTTGGTAAGCAGTTGAAAGAAGAGAAGCTGTTATATTCATATAGTATATCAGGAGACTGCTCTATCATGTATGGCTGTATGAATATGTCATCTGTTCTGTGGCAGGTTTGTTCATGAATATCACTACTTTCCTCTTGCAAAACAGATGTGTTCTTGTGCTCTAAGCATTCAACTTTCATTGTGATCATTTCCTCTGACTGTTGTAACAAACCATGAAGTCTTTCTTCTTTCTCTGCTTTGCATTGTTCCTCTCTTATCTTCAGGTCTGCCTCCACTTCCAACGCTATGTCCTACATCTGTTTCAAAGTGGACGGGTATCTTTCTCTCAAATGTAACTCAATTTCTGCATCAAAAGCTTTTGGATAATGAAATAGAGCTAAATCAGGGGGAGGTCTAATATTCAAAGGCATAAAATGTTAAACTTGATTGAATCGATCAAAAAATTGTTGAACAGATTCATTTGGACGTCTTTCTAACTGATTATATTCTTCAATGAGCAAGAGGGAACTAAGTTTGATCATCCATCTATCAAAGAAGAGCTTGGAAAACTGTTGAAGGTTAGAGATGCTAGCCTCAGGCAATGCTTTAAACCAAGTCCTAACTTCGCTTTTCAAAGAAAGGGCAAACAGCCTGATACTAACATCCTCGTCCTCCACTTCAAATATATTAAGATAGTCTTCAAAGGCTTGGATATGCTTTTGTGTGGTAATACCATTCTCTCCATCAAATCTTGGAAGATACTCAGAATGATTTTTGGGTGGAGGATTAAGCACTGGAGGAAAAACAAGAGGCTTATATCTGTCAGGAACCTTACGAGGCACCGGATTATGTACAGGGATTGGCTGAATGGGCTGGGTATGAACAAGGATAGAATGATTGGCTTTGACATCTGTTTCCTCCTTGGCTATATGATGATTTTCAGCAGCATTTAGAGGCTGTTGTTCTAATGTGCAAGGAGGCTTTTCAACAACATTTTCAAAAGGAAAATCATAAAAATCTAATTTAAAATCATTTTTAAAATACAATATACACAACAAAATTTTATGGAAGAGAAACAACATGACCTCTTGGATAGTAATCTAGGTCAAAAGCCTGATCTGCCCATATATTTCTCTTGGGTTCATTTCTCCAGTGGAGTCTTTATTATCAGGATTTATGTGGAGTCGCCAGGTGGATAAATAAATTAACTTTGAAGGGCCTGATCTTTGTCCACCACACAGATTAGAGGAAAATATGCAAATAAGAAACAAAATATTTTGAGATTTTGTGAGATTTTTTTATTTTTTGGTATTTTTCAAAACAAGTTTAAGAATTATTCAAAAGGCAAACTGATCGAAAATGGGGATTTACAGTAATAAACAGACGATCGAGTTCCCCAGTGGAGTCGCCATCTATGTTATCACTTAGGTTGTTCCCTTTGACTCCTAAGGGAATACGGCCGAGGTAACCACTAACCAATCTTTTAGCTGCAGGTCCTAGCCCACCTGCAACCAGAGAGGGCTCTCTCTTTAGGGTTTAGCTTTGTTTAAGGGATGGTGTTAGGCTAGATATGATGCACATTGGTTTTTTTTGTGTTTGGGTGGAAGGAGGATGCTTTCAAGAAGAGAGGTAGTGCATAGTGTGATAAGTTCAACCTATTGGGCATGGAGTCATGGAGTAGGACTGCTGGTGCGTTTTCTTGGTCACAAGAGGAATATGGAGCAAGATAGCTATCCATAAAACAACATTCAAACTAAATGGAGATGGATTGAAGGCTCGGGAATGAAAGGCAACTAAGAATCTCTCATTCTGCTTAATACAATGAAGGTGAATGAGCTTTATCTAGGAGCAGTTAAGAATTCCTAGATAATTGTCATACATGTGTGAATCATGGGAAATATGAGCCAAAAGGAATTCATATTTCATGGCCAATTCAGAGGAAAACATGAAGAAGCCACAGAAACTGAGCATAGAGTGCAGCCAAGCAAATTCTAATCTAATCATTCGTTATGCAACTTAGAAGGTAATACATGGGTGATATAAGCATGTATTAATGGAAAATAGAGATAAGAAGCACTTATTGAGTTATGTAAGAGCACGAGAATTTTACAGTCACTCTTCAACCATTTAAACACCACAAACAGTCCATTCTCCAAGCTTGTAAGCAGTCTTTGATTATAGAAAATATCAGATATACAGTGCGATTCTCTCTTGGAGTGAAACAACCAACCAACCAACCAACCCTTATTACATTACAGAGGGTCATATAAATAAAGAAAATGTCTACAAAATATCTACAAATCAGATCTCAGGGAAGATCTGTGGCAATAACTGTTAACCTAACTTCTCTTGCAAGTAATATAAAATATCTATCAAATGTTGCGCTGGGGGCAGCTGCATCAAAAATGGGGCTATGTGGCGTCCTTTGGTGGTTCTGTTGTGCAATCTGCAATCACTATGCTTTAGTTTCTGCAACGCTGCCCTTAGGTGGCTTTAAGTGCATAAATCTGATCTGATATGGCTTTAATGGCTTTAATTCCTACTCTGATACTCTTTAACCTCAATGGGATCCTTTTTAATGCTCTGCCTCGGCCTCACCTGCCACTGATACGCTTTTCGGCTGTTCTGATACTCTTTCTCTACCAAAATCGCCCCTTTCTATTTCTTTCGGGCAAAATGACCACATGCAAACCTGTGCTGACTGAGGCCTTTCCATTTTGGCCTATTTTACTTAGCGATGCGCGATTAGCGCTAATCGCGCATCGAAAAATGCCTCAGATTCTCATTTCGGGCTTCTGAAGCTGCGTTTTCGCCCTTCGCGCCCTTTTCGGCAGGTGACGTCAACAGTGGGACCCAGTACGGTGGTTGACGTCAGCGGGATGACGTCAGCATGACATCAACAGGGTGATGTGGCAGGGTGACGGGGCAAGGTGACGGGGCGGCATCGTCATACAGTGACGTATGCAAGCGAGGAGGGCGGTGAGCGGTTTGCGTCGAACCGCTTTTGTTACGAGAGTGGTATGTGCCAGGGGTGGCCCGATGAAATAGCAGGCCGACAGCTGTCCCGGTGTACGACGGTGAAACCATCGAACATCGAGTGCTATCAAACCGCCACGAAAAGGCGCCCGATATGCATGTCGACCGTCAGATCCAGGAGAGTCGATCCAACGACGGACGGGAGGGTAAGATGCTCGGGGTTTAGTGGACCAGCGCGCCCGATAAATATTGAGTTTTCACGGCTACGGGTGGGTTTTAGACTTTAGTTTAAGGATTAATGGGTTCGGGGTTTTGGTTATTTATTAATCAAATATTAATAAATCCCAAAATGCAATGCGGGGGGGGGCTATTATGGTTATTTATTTAACCAGGAGTTAAATAAATCCCAAATGAACGTGGATGGGCTAACAATGGGTCCCAAGTGGACCTAATGTTTCCCGACTTACATTATTTGGCTATAGTTGCCATGGGGTGGAATATTTAGTATTTTTTGGGCTTTTTATATAGTTTCTTGTAGAATAGGGGTGGGGAACTGATTCTAGGGAGCTAAATAATAGGGTTAGATGTTAATATGAGTTCTAAATAATGACAAGGGATGTGTGCATGCTAAGTTTATAGAATGGAAACTTAAGCATATGAAAATGAATGGATTGTGAAAAGATTAATTTTACACAAGAAATGTGGCTTCTTTTCACTAAGTCAGCTCAGATGTCAACTTGACTTTTAATGAGGATGGAGTGAAACTGGACTATTTGGGCAAATCCCAAGGTCCTCAAGGGGATGTTAGTGAGTGATTTGGGAAATAAGAGGAAGGGGGGAAGTTAGACATGCCTCGCTTGAAGTCCTTCACATGGAAAAGTGCCTCCAACTTGTGATCTGAAGAGATATGACACTTGACAATATGAAATGGATCACAAGCCATGATTCTGCAACAACAAAACTACTTACCCAGCCTACATACCTAGCATTTTTTCTTCTTTTGGTTCGGGTGCACTTGAACTAGCAAACCTGGCTTTTAATTCTTTTCTTCTCACTATCCTCCTATCTACATCTATACTTATTTCATCCAGGGGCTTAGATTAGGCTGTTGAGCACCCTTGCTTCTCTACCTATCTAAGAATCTACCAATGATTAAGTTGTTTGGACAGATAATGATTCTCTATATTCTATAACAGGAAATTGAAACCTAGGGAGACCAAGGTTAAGCTGTTTGGACCTCCCTTTAACTGAAAATCCTTCAAAAATGGAATAACTCATCAAAATTGGAATACAATAGTGGCATTTAGACTAGCACACTCTCATGGCATCCTTTTTTGGCCTCAGTAGAAAATATGGAACATTGCAACATGCAAAGTATAACATATTTGGCATGAAGAAATGTCGATCATGAAAGATGAATACCTGCTATGAGCAGGAGGCTAACAATGGCTCCACTTGGGGATGGCTTTTCCTTGAGAAACGTCAAGAACAGCAGGTCAGAATGCCTTAATCTTTGGTTGTTGTTGTACTCTGAAAAACTCCCTTTGTTGGTTGCTTTATTTATGAACATGACAGCAAACTTGAAGAGCTTAGGGCCTTCACTTCGAGCTTCAACTGCAGCAAGCTTGCTATCCAAACAGAAAATTGAAATCCTACCTACCTACTCTAATCAACACTTACTTTACTGTTAGGTGAAATCAAATAGGCAGTGCAGCCATTTAACCATTATAAACATCGGTGAGCTTTGTTGTTTGTGCTTGCTGGTACTAAAAATGGAGATCTTGTCATCAGATATAAGTTTGTTAACTTTTGAGAAGATCAGAAAACTGCTGACCTTCTTTGCTGAAACAAGAAACTGTACAAAAGGGTCTCGCAACATATATATACAATTGTTGGGCTGAATTGAAGAACTGTACAAAAGTTTGGGATCACTATCATGCCTTGGAAAGTGGAAACTATCAACATTTTGATATTGAGGCACACATCCTGCCAATGGAGAAGAGCACTTCTTTACTTCATCACACACCCTGTCAGCACATGAATCACCTAAAATATGAACTGATATTTGCAATTTATTACAAACAGGCTCATATGGCCCTTGACTGATCTGTGCAGGCTGCTCCTCTTCTTCTTTGAAAAACTCAGATGGATGAAAACAAAGAGGTAGGGGATCCACTTGGATCACTTGGCCATGAACAGCCGCTTTCGAATCTTCCTCAATCTGATATTCGATGGCTCTTTGGGGCTGCAAAACTAGAGGCAATATATTTTGAACAATGATTTGGGCTTCCTCCATATGATCAATATCAACACTTGCTGATACCTATTTATTGACTGTATGATAGTTCTCCTTAATAAATTGAAAGGAATCAACATAGAAAGGTAAATTTCCTTCACTGAAATCAAAATTTTCTGCGCTTTCCTCCTTTACTTCATAGCTGAGATGGACATGCTGATCATTGATTTTAGGCTGTTGATCCTGAACTGTGCTTTCTGCCAAAATAGGCTATGACTCTTCTGTAAAGCTGATTTGGTCATTAGGCTCATAATCATCATCAGACTCATCGTATTTTGGCAAGCAGTTGAAAGAAGAGAAGTTGTTATATTCATATAGTATATCAGGAGACTGCTCCATCATGTATGGCTGTATGAATATGTCATCTGTTTTGTGGCAAGTTTGTTCATGAATATCACTACTTTCCTCTTGCAAAACATATGTGTTCTTGTGCTCTAAGCATTCAACTTTCATTGTGATCATTTCCTCTGACTATTGTAACAAACCATGAAGTCTTTCTTCTTGCTCTGCTTTGCACTGTTCCTCTCTTATCTTCAGGTTTGCCTCCACTTCCACAGCTATGTCCTGCATCTGTTTCAAAGCGGACGGACATCTTTATCTCAAATGAAACTCAATTTCTGCATCAAAAGATCTTGGATAATGCAATAGAGCTAAATCAGGGGGAGGTCTAATATTCGAAGGCATAGAATGATAAACTTGATTGAATCGATCAAAAATTTGTTGAACAGATTCATTTGGACGTCTTTCTAACTGATTATATTCTTCAATGAGCAAGAGGGAACTAAGTTTGATCATCCATCTATCAAGGAAGAGCTTGGAAAACTACTGAAGGTTAGAGATGCTAGCCTCAGGAAATGCTTTAAACCAAGTCCTAACTTCACTTTGCAAATAAAGGGCAAACAGCCTGATACTAACATCCTCGTCCTCCACTTCAAAAATATTAAGATAGTCTTCAAAGGCTTGGATATGATTTTTTGCGGTAATACCATTCTCTCCATCAAATCTTGGAAGATACTCAGGATGATTTTTTGGCGGAGGATTAAGCACTGGAGGCAAAACAAGAGGCTTATATCTGTCAGGAACCTTACGAGGCACATGATTATGTATAGGGATTGGCTGAATGGGCTGGATATGAACAAGGATAGAATGATTGGCTTTGACATCTGTTTCCTCCTTGGTTGTATGATGATTTTCAGTAGCATTTAAAGGCTGTTGTTCTAATGTGCAAGGAGGCTTTTCAACAACATTTTCAAAAGGAAAATCATAAAAATCTAATTTAAAATCGTTTTTAAAATACAATATACACAACAAAATTTTATGGAAGAGAAAGAACATGACCTCTTGGATAGTAATCCAGGTCAAAAGCCTGATCTGCTCATATATTTCTCTTGGGTTCATTTCTCCAGTGGAGTCTTTATTATCTGGATTTATGTGGAGTCGCCAGGTGGATAAATAAATTAACTTTGAAGGGCTTGATCTCTGTCCACCACACAGATCAGAGGAAAATATGCAAATAAGAAACAAAATATTTTGAGATTTTGTGAGATTTTTTTATATTTTGGTATTTTTCAAAACAAGTTTAAGAATTATTCGAAAGGCAAACTGATCGAAAATGGGGATTTACAGTAATAAATAGATGATCGAGTTCCCCAGTGGAGTCGTCGTTGATGTTATCACTCAGGTTGTTCCCTTTGACTCCTAAGGGAATATGGCCGAGGTAACCACTAACCAATCTTTTAGCTGCAGGTCCTAGCCCACCTGCAACCATAGAGGGCTCTCTCTTTAGGATTTATCTTTTTGTAAGGGATGGTGTTAGGCTAGATATGATGTACATTGGTTTTGTTTGTGATTAGGTGGAAGGAGGATGCTTTCAAGAAGAGAGGTAGTGCATAGTGTGATAAGTTCAACCTATTGGGCATGGAGTCATGGAGTAGGACTGCTAGTGCATTTTCTTGGTCACAAGAGGAATATGGAGCAAGATAACTATCCATAAAACAACATTCAAACTAAATCGAGATGGATTGAAGGCTAAGGAATGAAAGGCAACTAAGAATCTCTCATTCTGCTTAACAAAGGGAAGGTGAATGAGCTCTATCTAGGAGCAGTTAAGAATTCCTAGATAACTGTCATAAATGTGTGAATTGGGGGAAATATGAGCCAAAAGGAATTCATATTTCATGGCCAATTCAGAGGAAAACATGAAGAAGCCACAGAAACTGAGCATAGAGTGCAGCCAAGAAAATTCTAAACTAATCATTCATTCTGCAACTTAGAAGGTAATACATGGGTGATATAAGCATGTATTAATGGAAAAAAGAGATAAGAAGCACTTATTGAGTTATGTAAGAGCACGAGAGTTCCATAGTCACTCTTCAACCATTTAAACACAGCAAACAGTCCATTTTCCAAGCTTGTAAGCAGTCTTTGATTATAGAAAATATCAGATATACAGTGCGAGTCTCTCTTGGAGTGAAACAACCAACCAACCAACCAACCCTTATTACATTACAGAGGGTCGTATAAATAAAGAAAATATCTACAAATTAGATCTCAAGGAAGATCTGTGGCAATAACTGTTAACCTAACTTCTCTTTCAAGTAATATAAAATATCTATCAAATGCTGTGCTGGGCGTAGTTGCATCAAAAATGGAGCTATGTGGCGTCCTTTGGTGGTTCTGTTGTCCAATCTGCAATCACTGTGCTTTGCTTTCTGCAACGCTGCCCTTAGGTGGCTTTAAGTGCATAAATCTGATCTGATATGGCTTTAATGGCTTTAATTCCTGCTCTGATACTCTTTAACTTTAATGGGATCCTTTTTAATGCTCTGCTTCAGCCTCACCTGCCCACTGATACGCTTTTCGACTGCTCTGATACTCTTTCTCTGCCAAAATCGCCCCTTTCTATTTCTTTCAGGAAAAATGACCGCATGCAAACCTGCACTGACTAAGGCCTTTCCATTTTGGCCTATTTTACTTAGCGATGTGCGATTAGCGCTAATCGCGCATCGAAAACTACCTCAAATTCTCATTCTGGGCTTCCGAAGCTGCGTTTTCACCCTTCACGCCCTTTTTCAGCGGGTGACGTCAGTAGTGGGACCCAATACAGTGGATGACATCAGCATGACATCAACAAGATGACGTCATGAGGGTGACGTCAGCAGGGTGAAGTGGCAGGGTGACGGGGCAAGGTGACAGGGTGGCATCGTCATGCAGTGACGTAGGCAAGCGGGGAGGGCGGTAAGCGATTTGCGTCGGACCGCTTTTGGTACGGGAGTGGTATGTGTCAGGGGCAGCCCGATGCAATAGGACGCCGACAGCTGTCCCGGTGTACGATGGTGAAACCGTCGACCATCGGGTGCTATCAAACCGCCACGAAGGGGTGCCCGATATGCATGTCGACCGTCGGATCCAGGAGAGCCGATCCGACGACGGACGGGAGGGTAAGATGCTCGGGGTTTAGTGGACCAGTGCCCCTGATAAATATTGATTTTTCACGGCTGTGGGTGGGTTTTAGACTTTATTTTAAGGATTAATGGGTTTGAGG
>APFE030778278.1:106313-161090 GCA_000404065.3 Pinus taeda | reverse complement strand
GGGGGGGGGGGGGGGGGGGGGTTAATATGGTTATTTATTTAACCAGGAGTTAAATAAATCCCAAATGAACGCGGATGGGCTAACAATGGGTCCCAAGTGGACCTAATGTTTCCTGACTTAAATTATTTGGCTATAGTTGCCAGGGGGTGGAATATTTAGTATTTTTGGGGTGTTTTATATAGTTTCTTGTAGAATAGGGGTGGGGAACTGATTCTAGGGTGTTAAATAATAGGGTTAGATGTTAATATGAGTTCTAAGGAATGACAAGGGATGTGTGCATGCTAAGTTTATAGAATGGAAACTTAAGCATAGGAAAGTGAATGGACTGTGAAAAGATTAATTTTACACAAGAAATGTGGCTTCTTTTCACTAAGTCAACTCAGATGTCAACTTGATTTTTAATGAGAATGGAGTGAAACTGGACTATTTGGGCAAATCCCAAGGTCCTCAAGGGGATGTTAGTGATTGATTTGGGAAATAAGAGGAAGGGGGGAAGTTAGACCCTCGCTTCAAGTCCTTCACATGGAAAACTGCCTCCAACTTGTGATCTGAATAGATATGACACTTGACAATATGAAATGGATCACAAGCCATGATTCTGCAACAACAAAACTACTTACCCAACCTACATACCTAGCATTTTTTCTTCTTTTGGTTCGAGTGCACTTGAACTAGAAAACCCGTCTTTTCATTCTTTTCTTCTCACTATACTCCTATCTACATCTATACTTATTTCATCCAGGGGCTCAGATTAGGCTGTTGAGCACCCTTGCTTCTCTATCTATCTAAGAATCTGCCAATGATTAAGTTGTTTGGACAGATAATGATTCTCTATATTATATAACAGGGAATTGAAACCTAGGGAGACCAAGGTTAAGCTATTTGGACCTCCCTTTAACTTAAAATCCTTCAAAAATGGAATAATTCATCAAAATTGGAATACAGCAGTGGCACTTAGACTAGCACACTCTCATGGCATCCTTTTTTGGCCTCAGTAGCAAATATGGAACATTGCAGCATGCAAATTATGACATATTTGGCATGTAGAAATGTCGATCATGAAAGATGAATACCTGCTATGAGCAGGAGGCTAATAGATATTCCACTGGATAGTTTGTCACAATAGATCTATTAATATTATATTAAAAATTTTGAGATTCTACACTATTACAGTTTTATTTAATTTCTAGATCTATAAAATTAATTGTAATTAGTTCATGCATGTAAACGTAAATCAAGTAGAAAAGTAGAGAACAAAAAAATAAGCTCACGCACACATAATACACAAGATATTCTCTTTGTGAAACCCTTTCAAGATAAAACCCAGCTGGAAGGTGAGGTCGCTTCGCTCTCTTTCTCTATGTCAAAATATGGCTGCAGATACAAAGAAGTAATGTTTATGGCCCGTGGTTGTTATATTGCACAGATCCTCTATGTGTGCTCTACATCCAATATCTCATGGCTATCTTTGCTCAACTGTGGAACAAAATTCTCTCGAAAGAATGGAATGCATATTCCTCCTAGTGGCCCAGTTATAACACAACCCGATAGCCTACTAGTGGTTAAGTGAGACTACACCAACTCTTAACTAGAGTTACAAAATATACTCTTCTAGAGTCTTTTACATCACAAACATGTGGCTAGCCCCTTTTCCATGAATAATGGGGGCTGACAGGGCATCCTCCCAAACTATAGATGTGAAAACAGGAAGGTCAACTTCTGAGTGGCATAAATTTTGCATACGGATTCTGATTAATGTGATTCTTGCGCTGTTGGAAAAATTTATGTGTGTAATAGCATGAAAAGGTGAAGCACTTTGGTAGAAAAATTTTACCCCCAAAAAACATCGTTTGATGCCTCAAAATTGTCCTGAAAGATTTCAGACCTCGTTTTACCAAACTGGGTCCCGTCGGTAAAACTCGTCCCGTGAGTTAATTCCTCCAATTTTTCCACTCCAAATGCATCGATATGAATGGAAAACAATATAATGATCCAATTCGGATCACTCTCCTTGTGTGCACTTTATGTTTAGGCACAAAGAGCACTTGCGTGCACTTTTCTTTCTTTAACAGTTCGTATGTGCACTAGTTTGCTCTATGACCTGCACACATACCTGGAATTTTTTAAATTTTCATTTAATCCTCATCAAGTCTAGAGTTTTTGGTTTTCCCTATTTAGTTACACTTGTCTGCACCATATTTGAGTCTCTGTTAGTCTAGCCGAGTGTTGTGAAAGGATTTGCTTGTGATTATCTTGTTTTTGCAAATTAGGGTAAATTCTCATCTGGTGAAAGGTCAATCTATCAAAAGAGAGATTAGTTGGACTTTCCTTGTTGTCTGTCTATCTTTATTCTTTCAATCAGATCAGATCTTTAGTTTATTTGAATCTTTTGTGAAAGATTTGTGTGTGTGTGTGTGAAAAGCAATGATTTACAATATTGGGCATTGTTTGTGAAAAATACTTCTTATGCTAGTTTCGAAATGAAAATTCATTTCCCTTCTAGTGCTAAAGTATCTATGAACTGTACTCTTTAGTGTAAGTGAATTCAGAGCATTCAATTATGGGAAATTCATTTTAGTGTTCATTTATTTCTTTTTACATTTTGCTAATTTCTGAGTGATTGAATGTTTAAAGAGGAATTTCTTGATTTCTTGTGTTATTGGGCAAAGTGAAATTTTGAAGTTAATTTCAATATTTAGGTAATTTGAAATTGGAAACCTACATTTTAGAAAAGGGATATAGTGGGTTTTAGGGTTTCTTTTGACATTTCCATCGAAAAAATTGAATGGTCTTTTCTTACTTCAGACATAAATTCATTGAAATGAAAAGATAAAAATTCCATTTCCAATTGCATTAGGATTTGCGTCAAGTCATAATTTCATCAGTTTCACATCCACTACCTTTGAGTAAATAACAACTCTTAAAATCAATGCTCATAAAATTGATCTAGAAACTTTTATTTTTAGGGTTCTTTTCCACCTACTGTAGATTAGGTTGTAGGGATTTGGAATAGGGAAGTGATTTAACTTTCCAAGGTGTAAATAAATATTAGCATCTTGTGATAGGAGAAAAATCCATTTACTGCAATTTTTCTCTAGGAAGCTCCCTTTACAAAGGACTCAAGCATGATATCATATCACACCCAGTGAAGTGATGGAACCCACTTCATTGGCTATGGTAAAGTGATTTACATGTACTAAAAATAGTGCCAAAAGGTACTTAGGAGTCACTTGGAAGTAAACTCAGATTAACCATGTTGAGTTTGAGCTTTGTTACTCTACCCTTGTGTGTATGTCCGATCTGCGACTGTCCCCCCAGGTTAAATTGTTTTACATGGTAACCTTGGAGACAATAATCTCAAGGATTTTACCTGAGGTGAGAGCAGAGGCAAAGTCTTTGTTGTACCTAGAACAGATGCCAAGTAGACTCACTTTGAAATTTTTGGAGGGTATTCTTCATTTGAGATGGCATAAATGAAGTTTACTCACACTGGATCAGTTGTCAGCGTAATTGGTTCCACCCGCTCTATGTATAGCCACTTTTCAATTTCATCTCTCTGACGTTGGATTTCATCACCAACTAGTGATTTCATTGTGAAAATCTTGTTTGCATGATTTGAATTCTTAGATTTTTTAGTGTGTTAATTGTTTGTTTTTAATTTTTAGATACCTTAGGATTGGATTATGAATATTGTTAGATTTTGTGATAAAAATTTCATCCTAGATTATTCACCAAGGTAGTCATGTAGAATGTAGGGTAAACCCCCTGAATATACACCTAGTAAATTGTAACAGATAAGAAACTGAAAGGTCAAAATCAACAGGATCTAGAAGCCCATAACAACCTGAAACATCTACAATTTTACAATATGAGATAGTAGAAACCAAAGTGAATGCAATGCAAGAAGTAGAAAAGTGGGCCCTTTAGAGACAAGTAATAGTAGTAAACTAGAAAAGGAACACGAGCATATACATATGAATGAATCGTTGATTAACCAGAGAAATAGTTCATAATGAAGCAATTATTGTTAAATAAAATACAACACACCTTCAACAAGATAAGTACCAAACCCACCAAAATAGTACAATTTCCTTAGTACAGACGAAAACAACATACATCACAAAAATTCAAAAATATTCTTAAAATATTCAAGACATATGCATGAAAGTGTGTTGGCTCAACGAGCTTCTAAATTAAGTAAAAGTTCCAAGATACATCAAGGTAGTGAACAACACTAACCCAATACTGGAGCGATAGAGTAGTCACTTTCTCCTCCAAAACAATTATCTTCCTATCCAATGCTTGGTAGGAGGATCCAAGGTGAAAAGTATTTTTCATATGCTATGAGGGTGTATATATAAAAATGGGGTGATCATTCACCTCCCTTGTGACTCTTGGACTACCCTCATGACATTTGACGTCTCTATGACCTTTCGACTTCCTACATGACTTTTCACATTACATAGATGACTCTTGGAATTCCACTTTACAACACATTCCTCCAATATTGAATTTACATAATCCAAAAAATGATGTGGCATATGATGACTCATGACATGATATGACATGCAATGACATGACATTGATGACATTTTCTTCATGATGACATGGCAATGTCAAGCCACTCTTTGTTGCTACTTTCTTTTAGTTTTCTTGAGAGATGGTGCATGTTCTTCTTCTTCGTCCTTCATCTGGATTGAAATTAAGGAGTCTTCAATGTGGTCTTGATTTTTTATCTTGTATTTTACTCTGGTGTGCCTTCATCTTATTACTTGATGATAATCTTATCTCTTCAGCTCCATAGGTGTCTTATGGCATGGTCTCCTTCTCCTTTTTCTCCATCATCATCCTATCATGATAAGATAGAGTACCTGCAACTAAAAACCATTCAAGACAAGCTGACATCAATCTGAAAACTCCTAATCTAACATGTTTCATGAAATCACTTATTAGAGTTGGAATCGGGTGACTAATTGAGTGATTAACTCAAGGATTATGAAGTTATAGAGGCCAAGATTTGGGACTGATGCTTGATACTATGAAATGTGAAATTCATGATGGCCAGGGTCAAAGGATTACACAATTGATGGGTTCAAAAGATCAAGGTTGGGGCTTAAGCCTTGAGGTTGCCCAATGCGCAGTTATGGAAGGATAGACTTAAGGAACTGCATAGCTGAGGGACTAAGGAAGTCAATATTAAGGCTTGAGCCTTTAAGTTCCCCAATGCATAGTTTTGAGAGGCCAAGCTAGGTGGGTTCATAGTTGAGGGGCTCAAGAGCTCAAGGTTGAGGCTTGAGGCTTGGAGTTTCCCAATGCACAGTTCTAGTAGGAGAATAAGTTGGGATATTGTACAATTGAGGGGTTCAAGAGATCAAGATTGAGGCTTGATGTTTGAGGCTTGAATTCTCCCAATGTACAGTTTAGGATAAAGACAAGTCTCATGGATTGCACAACTGTGGCTAACTGGAGGACACAAACTGTGTATTTTTTGAGGTCAAGGGTAAGGATTGGGCACTATGACTGCATAATGTGCAGTTCCAAGAGGTGAGTTTAGGGATTAAGGGTTGATACTACACAATATATGGTTCTGGAAGGTTGATTGAGGTTAAGATGCTGGGGAATGAAATTTTTAGGACTTAGCTAAGTGCGAGATCAATGAGACCAAAGTGAACAATGATAAAAATTATGTATGATCACACACTTATAACAGTTGGAGACACACCATTGATCACTCAAAACACATGAACAACATACTTCCCTCAATGCGATGACATTGTGACGGCTTTCCCCAAGTGCGACACTAAAGATATACTTTGTGACGATAATGACGACACTTGTGTGACAATACATGAAACTTTGGGAATGAGTATCAAAACATGTCTACATGACCAGTAGGACCCATAAACACCAAATTTACCCCTTGAAACAATCCAAAACTCCAATTATTCAGATAGGCAACACTTCCCATGTCAAACAATGACATTTGCTATATGAAAAGAGAAGCATGTAAGACACTTGCAATATGCAAATAAAAATGAAAGTGACACATGCCAGAGCGAAGATAAAATGAAAAAAACCACTAATTAAAGTAAGAGAAAGACAAAGTTACAGTCGAAAACATGAAAAGGATGCTCGCGAAAGTGAAGGTTCACAAAAGCAACAGTTTGAAAAACTCACCAAAATGAAAGTACAAACGTAGTTGTTACACAATATTTTGTCACACCTCCTGCACTTCCTTGTTGCATACCATGAAGTGCCCAAAACATGACCATTATGTAGTGTACACATTCAGATATGCAATTCAGATCCTCCCTAAGACATTAATTGGAAAATTCCTTGAGCATCCCCTGAAGAAATAGCTCTTAAACCCTAATTTGAGGATCATCGCCCTTATGAGGCTAAAAATCACAATGGTCGCATGTTGCACTATGCCAGACCCATGATGGCATCACTTTGTTTACTTGTATATGCATGATGATCCCAAAAAGGAAATTTTCCCAAAGAGGATGAGAAGCTTTATGATCTAGAAGCTTCTAGAGCGACAAGATGGAGGTTGTTTGGCCTAGATGAGGTCGAATTCTCCCAACTTGGCCTCTTGGTCTTATCCCTCTGAGCTACATCCTTGAGGTGAGGGCATAATACTATCTTTAGAGAGGTCCTAAATCCCTTTCCTATCGTATATATTCAACCCCTGTCATTCCCAAATGGTTGGTTGGTCAAGTTAGAGGCTGGTTGGTCTATGTCTATTTGCACCCTTATGCTAAGCTTGTGCCTATAGGCTATTCATTAGACTTGGAGAGGGAGTGCTTGGATATTTTCTTGGCCTGGACTTGGATTACCACTCAAGGAGAACGTTTCAACATTAGTGCTTTGGTTGTAAGCTTCCCTTTATTTCCTAATAATATACAATTGTTGGTTCATCTTCCAAAAATATATGTTCATGTATGTATTTAGCTTGAAATTCCTTGATCAATTAAGTAGGTTGTTATTGGGTTTGTTATTGGTTTTAGCATGCTTTATTGTCTCTTGATCACTTGTGCAGGTACATAAACGTTGAGAGAAGCAGGAATGAGTCTGTGACACAAGTGGTTCGAAGCCTTCAACAAAGCAAATCGGAATAGGATCAGAACGAGGTCGGTCATCTCTTTCATTCTACTTTTCAATTATAACCTAGGAATATGTCTAGTTGATTGTCACTTCAATTGCTAGACCCACTCATTTAGCCTAGAAGGATCATCTCTATCCAGAGAGAGGATTAACCTTGTCAAAAAATGGTGACCATACTGGGGAGACTATGATCCTTTCCTTTCAATTCTTCACCCTGCTCTTTTGTCTAGTTTGACCAACAATCAATTTTTTGGCTTGTCTGCATCAGTTTGGGTGTATACCATCACTTATTATTGCCTTATAGTGCTAATTCTAGATTGTTTCTTTGAATATTTCTATTTTTTTTCCCATATTCCTTGCCATCGCAATTTAGCCTTAACAATCACGATGGAATAGCGGTTTTCACCTCTACAATCATGATGAAATGTTTTTCCTTCAATATTTGGTCGTGCTGAAATCATCACTCCTTTGTCTATAAAAAGTAGTGATGCCATCGCAGGTTTTCTTATGCAAAGTAGCGATAATCGCAAGTTTGGGTATGTAAAGTACAAATGATCCTTCAATATGAAAATTTTTAATATTTCTTCTTAACAATCTAGTGTTTCTTGGCCCCTAAGGTCTTTTTCTATCTTGTATGCTTGGATTTGTCAATATTTTCATTGACTACCATGATTAATTTTCAAAATTTGTCTCATTAGCTTCGAAGTGAAATCTGACTGAGTTCTAGGGTTTATGGTCAGTTGGCCATCATTTTTTGCCTATTAATTTCATTGAGATGCTTGTTTTCTTGATTGATTGAGTGTTTTTTTTTTTGTGGAAATCATTGAAAACATCATTTTTCATTTGTTTTAGCTTGTATTTCGAAATTTACTTTTCGTGAAAATGCATTAGATTAGTTGCATTGAAAACATATTTTTTGAGATTCATCATTGAGAATAGATTACATTTTTCAGTGATTGAAAGCTAAAAAATGTATTAGGTGCATCAAATCATTCAAAATGAAAAGAAAAGCATAATTCATATAAATGCATCTTAGTAAAGTAAAACCATTTTTCTTTCGAAAAAGTTGTATTTAGGATAGTGAAAATCGACAATCGTTTTACTTTTGGCATTGTGTTTGGAAGACGAAAGTGAAAGTGAGTGGAAGGCATTTTGCATGATGCATTTTGTTTAATGCCTTGTTGATTGAAATTTCTTCCCTTGATTAGTCTAGCTTTCATTGAAACGATTTTTTTTTCCTTTTCTCAGATAGTTGCATCATAGTTGTTCAGGTGACATCATTAAGGCCTTAAAATCGAAACATAATTTCAAGATCAACTTTAAAACATATCAATTAATCTAAGGAGCATTTGAAACATTAATGGTCATACTTAGTGGTCTAGGCTAGAGACGTGTTTCAGCATCTTTAAAACTTAGAAACTGTCGTTCACTTTTGCATTAGACAACGCTCGCACGGACTTGTGCTTCCCATACCGTTGAGTATATAAAGGGAGACCCTCATAGGTTTCAAACCTTTATCCATAGGAAGGCGATTATGTCGCCCTGTAAGCGTGATACACCAAACACAACATTCGGGGAGATTGCCTACACGTACGTAAAGTCCTTGGTAAATTTATTTGCTAAGGTGTATATTACAGTTCATGGTTACTTGGTAATCCCTTTTGCCTAGACTTACCTGAGTAGTCATTTTGATCTTTTCGAACTCCTTAAATTTGAAAATATCATTGAGCACTTGTCCTTTCAAGCTCGCTAAACCAATGAAAGTGAATAGAGTCACCTTTTCATCTTTTTCTCGACTCTTAAAACATTAAAAGGCAAAGTTTTTGTTTCAAATTCTAAAACTAATTGACCACAGAATAACATCCTTCCTTTGGAAATACTCCTTAGTAAATATTAAGTTGATGCCAATGGAAACATTTGTTGAGTCTACCAGTTAAGGAAACCCCTCTGATAGGAATCCTAGTCCTTTTTTCATAAATATTGATGCTCCCTATATGGCAACGTTGTCCCTTCCTCGATCGACCATTGGTCTACCAGTTTGGTTATTTTCAACCTCGGTGGTCCGAAGTTTCGAAACTTATTTTCAACCAAGTTCTCCTCCACCTGAACAACATCAATCTCATGTTGATCCTAAAGTTGAACCCTCACCTTCTTCACCTATTTCTTCACCCCGTTCTTCCTCTTCACCTGGTGAAAGTCTGGATTCTAGTAATCAGGAAGCTAAGAAGAAGAAGAAGAGGGCAGAGAAGAAGAAGCAACTATTGCTACTGATCCAACTAATGAAGGAAAATCTTCTAACCAGCCCTAGAAAGTAAAATTCCCTTGCATTTTATGTAAGGGTGATCACCTTCTTCGGAATTGTCCTGGTATTCCCAAGGTCTTAAAATTGTGGTGTTCAGGTTCACATCAACCTTTGTCATCAGTCTCTCATGATCATGTTGATGACAAACCTTCAACTAGTAATAGTAAAGTTCATGGGAGAAAGGGAATAGTCAAAATTCCCTGTAAGTTGTGTGATGGTAATCATCCCCTTCACCTTTGTCCTCTTATGGATGAAACTTCCAAAGAGTTGGAAAACCTTATAGCTTCTCAACCTCATCTTCTGATTAGGTATCGAAATCTTTCCCCTGATCCTTCACTAGTTGATCCAATTATTAATCAAAAGTCATATTTGGTCAACCCCACTCTCTCTGAAAGTGAGTCTCATGAGTCCGTTCTTGACCAACCATTGGTTGAGAAAACAGTAGACTTGACTCCATATTCAATTAACCGTACCTTTCTGGTAGAGAGAGAACCTCATACTACTCAGGTTCTTATGGTTTCTTTAGTTTCGAATGAACTGGAGGGAAATCCTCCTATTCCCAAGGTGCATGAGTGCATCTCTCCTATTCCCATAGAGCAAGAGGGAAGCTCTCATGTTCCAACGACACCCCCTCCGAATATTTTAGTCACTTATTTTGATTGGAGTCGACTGGTAGGATATCACCTTCCATCTTATGTGCCTTTCCAGATTATAGTACAGGCTTACTATATGACCGTACTTATCACAGTCATAAACGAGGGCGCATCTATTACTTTAGGTTCTCCTCAGCTTGTCCCCGTCACCCAGAATTTGTTAGCTTTTAACAAAGGAACCAGTCAGTCGTTAGGGATCCTTCCTAAGTTACCTATTACTTTGGGAGGAAGTATTGTCTATATAGACATGATGGTTTTCAAAGGCCCATTGGATTTTAATCTATTCCTTGGTTGTGACTATGTTTACATCATGGGAGCTCTTGTTTCCTCCCTCTTTCGAGTGATGTGTTTCTCGCATGAAGGAAGCATTGTGATCATTGATCACCTTACATTCATTGATCCTGAATCAGCTCCCCATCTACCATCATCCCTAAATGGTTCTTATGTGCAAGCAATATCACCCCCACCACATATTCATTATGTGGCCACCTGTTCCATGCCCACATCTACTGATGATCTAGTAGGTGATGTAGTACACCATGTACTGGGGGCATTAGAGCCTAATTTTTCATTTGGATCCATGTACCCCTTCTAGAGTGTTGTTCTACCATCTAATGAGAACCTCTAAGAATCCATGGTCTCTTTTGGTCTATGAACAAGGGATATAGAGCATATTTCCTTGTCTTATTTCAAGCTCATTAAAAAATGAAACAAGGACCATAGAGTAGAGTTCCTTGTCTTGTGTCAATCTTGTTAAAAAATGAAATAAGGACCATGGAGCAGAGTTCCTTGTCTTGTTTCAAGCTCCTTAAAAAAGAAACAAGGGATATGGAGCAGAGTTCTTTGTCTTGTGTCAAGCTCGTTAAAAAATGAAACAAGGACCATGATGATAGTTCTTTTACTATGTCAACCTCGTTAAAAAATGAAATAGGTTATGAGGATAATTCTTTTACTATGTCAACCTCGTTAAAAAATGAAATAGGTTATGAGGATAGTTATTTTACTATGTCAACCTCGTTAAAAAATGAAATAGGTTATGAGAATGATTATTTTTCCTATGTCAAGCTCATTAAAAAATGAAACAAATCCCCTTCCAATTTGAGTATTTGATTAGATATCGTAAAATCCTAGTCGAGTCTTTCACTTGATATCGTAAGTGAACCTTTATTCCATCCGCCTATTAGTAACCAGTAGTCTACTTAGGTAAATGAAATGAATTTTGGGGGCCATGTACCTAGAATTCAATCATTATACTGGGGGCATGCAAACTTATTTCAAGCATAGTTTATCTTTGTTTCATGCTTGTGTAAAAATGTAAACCAAATCCAAGCATGGTTTTTTTCCTCATGTTTCAAGCTTGTGAAAAAATGAAACCCTCCTCAAGTATACTCAAGCATAATTTCCCATGTTTCAAGCTTGTGTAAAAATGAAACCATTTCCCTTTTTACCTCTCATGATTGTCATTTTGTCAGTTGATTTTTACCAGATGAGCCTTGGTCTTTTCATTCCATTGCCACCATCTCTTTGGACGATCATATGCTTTCACTTGGTTGTTCTACCCTTGCCTGAGGAACATCCTCGATGAGTGGTATTATTACCCA
This sequence comes from Pinus taeda, assembly GCA_000404065.3. Taxonomy (NCBI): domain Eukaryota; kingdom Viridiplantae; phylum Streptophyta; class Pinopsida; order Pinales; family Pinaceae; genus Pinus; species Pinus taeda. Next base: position 149,427 of record APFE030778278.1, on the reverse strand, counting down.
TCCTCTTGCCCATTAGATGTTTTGAGTAGTTCCATCATTACTGAAACTAGTTGCTATCCTTTTATACCACTCGTTCCTCTAGGAGGAGTCATCTTTAAGCTCTTTTCTGAATCTTGAAAATTGAAAAGATTGTCAAGTACTTGTCATTTTGAACTCGTTAAAGTAAATGAATCGACATCACCTCAGTATACGTTTACCCCTTTTCGGGTTGATATTGACTATTTATGAAAAAGGTACACCTTGATCAACATGGTCAAGAGGTTCTCTCAGATATTCTTTTCTACCTTTTCATATTTGAGAGATAAATTACGAAAAGGGACATTAGAGTTTTCTTTTTTGTTTGTTTTTTAAACTCTCTAGATATGAAAAAAATACTGAGTTATTCTTATGTCGGACTTGTTAAAATTTTATGACAAAATACTTGTCACCATGACAAGCACAAGTTTCTCCTTCCTAGGATTTGTAAAAATTACTAGGATGGATTCATCCAAAGGATGAACTTATACGACAAGCATATTGTATCCTCTTCAATCTGGGGTAAAAATAAAGAGGTACTCTCTAGAAATAGTGGGGGGGAATGGAGATGAAACATCCTTTGTATAGGCAACATGTTGTTCTTGAACATGACACTCTTCTACTCTTATGTCGAGTTTGGGATATCCTCACTCAGTCACTTGTCCTCCCGAGTTTGGGTGATCCATTTTTACCTCTCATTTGACTATTTTGTTTCATCATTATGACCCTTGGTCCTATGTTGAGTCAAATGTTGCCACACTCTGAAGTTGTGTTTCCAATATGTTCAAGAGAAGTCTTATATGCGGTCTATTACATATACATTGTCTGACTCTTTGCTACAGTCTTGAATCCTACTCATTTCATACCACTTTATTCCTTGTTTCGTGTCAATGATGAGGGACCCATTATGACTATCCTTCGACGGGTCACTTCCTATCAACTTCAGCTCATTATCCAGGAAGATGGCTTAGAAACTCCCTTTCAATACCTTAGAGCTTGCATGCCTTAATGGAAAGTTCTTCACATTCAATGACAGTTTTTCACTATTGGCCTTCAATCGGGTGATTCCACAAGTGTTCAACTTCAGCTTCGTTATCACATTCACGGATTGTATTGTCGTACCTTGAGAGCTATTGTCATTATGGGTGGTTCCTCTCATGCTTGTTAACGGTCCACATCAATGGTTGATAATCAAGTGTTTTTCTAGCATGTTTTATTGCGACACATTCATTCATATGTTAGAATTCGTACTTTGATCGGGTCAGGATGGACCGCAAGACCCTGAGTCCTGTCTGATATGACTCAAGCTATGTGGAGTTATCTGTTATTCATGATTGTACACATGTTTCTTATTTACGGGTGGTTGTGACCATACCATGGGATTTTATATTTATTATGATGATCCTTCTATATCATATGGTTGTGTCCATGCCTTAGATCTTGGATTACAGATGATCCTTCTATATTGGATGGTTGTGCCCATGCCATGGATCCTTTCATGTAGTCCTTTCTATCTGGATGGTTACGTCCATACCGTGGATTCATGTTTTGATACCAGACATGTATATGTATATGCATCCTTGATTTGCAGGTCCCCTGACAGTGTTTTTCCTCATCCTTGCAAAAGCTCGTAAAGCATCTCAGCCATCACTCCCCATTCTGCCTTCATGCTTTAGGGGGCATCTGTTACACAGTATTTTATCACACCTCCTGCATTTCCCTATCACATACCCCGAAGTGCCTGCTAGGAAACCATCTCACAAAAAGTTAGAAAAGATAGATCAACGCCTTAGAATTCGGCCCCTTTGAGGGGGCAACCTCCTTTACATTACACAAATGCATAATTCTTGGATGATACAAATGACTAAACCTCCCTTCTATATATAGGAGTCTAAGGGGTCACAATGTAATCAAGTTGACATAACAGTAATAACATAAGGGCACAAAAATAACAATAGTGGGTTTCTATGGTGCATATTAATAACTATATGAGGGAAATAAGGGCACAATAATAACAATAAGGGATACAATGACAATAGTAATGGGGGAATCACTAGTATTATAGGGGAATAACATGCTCCTCTCCTTTCGAAAATCATTGTCCTCAACGCTTGAGTAGTTCGGGGTGCTTCTGTATAAAATTCTCATCCTCCCATGTGGAATCTTCAGCGGATAAGTTCTTCCACTTGATGAGATACTCCAAAATTGATCGATTTCCTAGCTATCGAGTTCTTATTTCTGTGACTGCTTCTGGTTCCAATATTATTTTTCCTTCCTCGTCAAGTTCTAGCAATATTGTTTGAACTATGAGCTTGTCACCTATAACCTTCTTTAAACATGAAACATGGAAAACTAGGTGCACTTGGGAAGCTGCAGGAAGCTCCAATTTGTATGCCATAGTACTAATCTTTTCCAACACCTTGTATGGACCATAATACTTTGGTGATAATTTATTATCCTTCTTAGCTTGCACGAGGGACATTTGTTTATATGGTTGTAGCCATAGGAATACCCAGTCACCTACATCAAAACTTCTTTCACTGCAATTCTCCCATAATTGTTAACAAACTTGTGATAATACCCTGTCAACCCGAGAAATCCTTGCAGATGCTTTATAGATGTGGGGATTTTCCATTCCTTAAAGGCTTTAATTTTGTTAGGGTCTACCTTAACACCTTCATGAGATACAATATGACCCAAATATTCCACCTCTTGTACTCCAAAGAAACATTTGGAGATTTTTTCATATAATTGTTTCTCCTTCAATAGTTTGAGCACCCTATCAACATGTTCAACATGATCCTTCCAAGACTCGCTATAGATTAGTATATCATCAAAAAATATTAACATAAATTTTCTAAGGAAGGGTTTGAAAATGGAATTCATCAAGCCTTGAAATGTAGAAGGTGCATTGGTAAGGCCAATAGGCATGACCAAAAATTCATAATGACCCTCATGAGTTCTAAATGTTATTTTCGAAATGTCTTCAGTCTTCATTCTGATTTGATGATATCCTAAATGAAGATCCAACTTGGTGAAGTAAATTGATCCATGCAATTCATCCAATAATTCGTCACTGACAAGAATGGGAAATTTATCTTTAATAGTGAGCTTGTTGACCTCCCTATAATCCGGACACATGCGCCATGATCCATCCTTCTTGTGCACCAGTACTACTGTAGCAGAGAAATAACTTTGACTAGGTTGAATTATACCAGCCTCTAGCATTTCTGCAACCATATGTTCAATTTCACTCTTTTGGGCACAGGGATATCTGTACGACCTGATGTTTGGAGGAACACTACCAGGAATCAAATGAATAGCATGATCATGATCACGAATAGGTGGGAGACCTTTGGGAGTCTCAAATTGATCTGGATTTAAATAGGAACGCAACAAATTAGAAAGATAACCATAAACACAGAGATGCAACAGAAATGATACTTCATTTCATTAATGTAAAATATTGAAATATGGTTACAAGCAAAAATGGAAATAAACCAGCTAGGGCGATGGTAGCTTATCTTTAAGAAGAGATGTGGTGGCTACATGCCTTTGAATTGTGTTACAATGAGGCTGAAGAACTATTTATTGTTGAGAAACAATGTAAAACCATAAACATCCAAAAACCTAACCCTAGAAGATGAAACGCTAAACTGTGGGCCCCGTTTGGGTAAATTGGTACATCAACTTCCCGAGGTTGTAACTTTGACATACGATCTCCATTTGACTAGAAAAATATCTCGTTAGAAAGATCTATTCGAGAACTACAACTTTGGGAAGAGGAACATCGATCCATGGACCCATGTTGCTCCCATTTGTCCCAAAAAACGTCGTTTAGGGCCTCAAAATGGCTCCAAAAGTTCAGGACCCGAAAAACTGCTAAAGATAGTAAATTGTGCTACAATTAAGGAAACTGAAAAGCTAAAAGAAACAATGGTGGGGGTTCCCATGGACTTGGTGGGGGTCCAGTTGGATATTCTATTGGTGAGTGTGCTTCATCTATGTGTCCATGAATCGATCAATTACAGCTTGTTCCATGCAATCTGGATTTAACTTTGTGGGTGAGTTGTTCTGCAATGTCGGATGTGTTTGGTAATGGTGGAAATTATGGCCGAAATAAGTCCACATTGAACACTGGGTGTAGGCCAACGAATGGGGGAATGTTGAGCTCAAATGCATTGTCTCCCACAGCCTTGGTAATGGTGTAAGGACCATATTGGAGTGGTTTGAATTTCTTATAGGCTCCGGTAAGGCATTCCTTTTGCAAATGCAACCAGACTTTATCGCCCATCGAAACTTGTGTTGCACCCAATGTTGATCATGTCGTTGCTTATACTTGGCATTTGATTTCTCCAGAATGTCATGGAACTGCTGGCAAATATGTTGGATGTGCTCAATGAAGCTGTTTGCCTTATTTTTTTCGGACTGGACATGAGCCAATTTGCGTGAGTAGCTGCAAATGGCATGCCCACATCAATGGGACATAGTGGCTGGAATCCCAAGCCCACCTGAAAAGGGTTGTGGCCAGTCGAGCTGTGGAGAGACCGGTTGTAGTTGTACTGAACATAGGGGAGGCTCTCATCCCATGTGTGTGGATGCTTTGAGTTCTACATGCGCATAATGTGTCCCATCATCCTGTTGACAACCTCTGTCTGGCCATCCGTTTGAGGATGGAATGCTATGGACTTCATGAGTTTGGTGTCCAACATCGACCAGAGACTGCACCAAAATGTACTGAGGAACCTGCTATCCCGATCTAAGATGATATACTATGGGATCCCAAAGTGTACCCATACTCGTTCAAAGAAGAGTTTACCGGTGGCTTCTGATGTGATGTTATTCTTACAGGCTGCCATAATGGCCATCTTCAGGAACCTGTCGACAACCACGAAAACAAATTTTTTTCCATGCTTAGTGGAAGGAAGGCCTGACATGTAATCCAGGGAAATGGATTCCCAAGGTTGAATAAGGGCAGGTAGTGAGGTATAGAGGACTTGCTTCTATATGGTCGGTTTGGCAATGGTGCAGGCAATGCATGATCTGATGTACTTCTCGACATCCTGTCGAAGATTCGGCCAATAGAAATACTTCTATAGTATTACCATCATTTTCTCGACCCTGAAATGCCTAGCAGCCTGATTGTAGCGTGCTTCCAAAATCATCTTTGCACGCTCGCTCGAAGGAACACAAAGGTCACCCAGGTGGCATAACATGGCATCCTAGAGGTGAAAATCTAGAACATGCTGACCCTCCAAGAGTGTCTGGTATGTGTGGACGAATTCTGGGTCTCTTTTGTAGAGAAATGGTCAATAAAAAGTCTCATGCCCACAAGAGTTGAGCACGGTGGTTGACGCCATGATCGGTGGTCGACTGAGGAAATCTGCAACATTATTGGTGTTGCCCTTCTTCTACTTGATATTCAAATGGAATTTTTGTAGGTATGTGGACCACTTCTGATGACGATCATTCTACAGTTTCCCTTGGGTCTGTATCAACTGCAGGAGTCAGTGGTCTGTGTGGATGGCTGTTTACTTCCCCGAAATATAATGCTTCCATTGTTGATAGGCCTACACAATGGAATACATATATTTTTCATAAGTGGGATACTTCCGGATTGTGCCTGAAAGTGTCTCACTATGATATGCCATTGGATGCTCGTGTTGAGTAAGGACTGCCCCAATAGCATAGTCATAGGCATCTGTCTCGACCTCAAATGGTTGTTGCAAGTCTGGTAATGCAATTACTGGTGCTAAGCAGAGGCAATTTTTCAACTCTGTGAATGCCTTCTGTTGAGATTCAAACCAAAATAATTTTTCTTTCGCTCCCCCCTTGGTGACTTGACTCAAGGGCCAAGTGATATGAGAAAATCCCAACATGAACCTACGGTAGAAGTTGGCAAGACCTAGAAAGTTGTGGAGCTCTGTCAGAGTGGTTCGAGATGGCCAATGCCAAATGACTTGGATCTTGGTTGGATCCACATGCACCCCCTATTCATCAATAATGTATCCCAGATACTGAACCTGGGTCATGTCAAAAGTGCATTTCTCCAAATTGGCACATAACTTGTGTTGCCACAATGTTTGGAGAACCAGTCGAATGTGGTGGAGGTGCTCTTCCCAACTCTGGCTGAAGATCAGGATGTCTATACCACTACAAATGAGTTGGTGAATGGTTGCAATATGTCATCCATTAGCCTCATGAAGGTTGCAAGATCGTTCGCTAATCTGAAAGGCATAACCAACCATTCGAAAAGGCCCTCCTTGGCTTTGAAGGTAGTCTTCCATATATTGGAGGGTTCGATTGGTACTTGGTGATATCCTAACTTCAAATCGATTTTGCTGAAATATTTTGCCCCCTTCAATTGGTCCAAGATGTCATTAATCTATGGGATTGGGTACCTATTATGGATAGTGATCTTGTTCAACACCTGATAGTTAATACAGAGTCTCCATGTCCCATCCTTCTTCTATACCAACATGATCGGACTCCCATAGGGTGATGAAATCAAATGGATGTGACCTTTCTGTAGAAACCCCTGAATCTGCCTCTTCATTTCATCGTTCTCCAGAAAGAAGCGTCGAAAGATTGGTCCATTGGGTAGCGACTCACCTGGGGTTAGATTGATGGAGTGCTTGACCTGACAGTGCAGAGGAACCCCTATGGGGGATGTGAATATGTCCTTGTACTCCTCCACGACCTTGTCCATCTATAGTTGTCATGCGAAGGGGCCCTATCTGGAGGTCGTGGCCATCATCTTCTTCTTTCCTTAAGGTTGTATCATCAGGAAAACAAATTTACCGGTTTTGGAAATGAGCTTACTACATTGTTTTGAAGTAACCAAGGAGATGGTAGTAGAAGGTGCTACCTCTGGTATCCTGTACAACCTATTTCCCAAAGTAACAATAACAGCACGGGGCCTTGATTCATACACAGCATATCACTTCCACAAGTATGGTTGTCCTAATAATACATCACAAACTTCAAAGGGAGCAATGTCACACAATACCTCATTCGTGAAGGGATTGATGTTGTATGGAAGGCGACACTGCTGGCTCATGCGAATATCTCGTCCTTGGTGAACCCACTACATGGTGTACGGTTGTGGATGTGTTGTGGTCGATAAGCCCAGCGGATTCATGACCTCCCAAAATGAGGTTCTTTTGTCTCCCGTTGTCGACAATGAACTATAGTGGGAAGCCTTTTACCCACATCTAGGAGTGGAAGAGACGCTCCTCCTCCTCTGGATATTCAAGTTCCTCCTTCTAGATCTTCATGGTGGAAACGATGGCATTAGGATCCACATCGATAATCTACTTCCCTTTGTCATTCCCCTTGTCGGGTTCTGACTCAGAGTTAGGACATGCATCTGATTTTGAAACCTTTAGCTCAGCCACTAGTGGCTTTTTGGCCCGACACTCACTTGTGTTGTGAGTGGAGCTCTTATGGAACTCACACCACTTTCCCGTGTCCTTTTTTGGCTTCGCGGCACTGTTCTTTTCTTGCAGCTTTAGCAGGTTGTCTTGGGATGCCCCGCCTTGTCATTGTCCTTTGTTCTGTGGTTTGAGGGCACCTTTCCCTTGCTTCGAATTCGCAGATCCAAAGTCTTGCTTCTTCTGTTTAAACTTTTGCTCAACCTTGACGGAATATAGGTATGCCATGTCAAGTGAGGAGATGTTCAGGAATTCTATTTCTTCCTGGATGTACTTATGTAGGAAATTGAGGTATTTGAGTATCAAATGTTGCTCTGAATCCTTGATACCCAACTTTGTGCGAAGGGTATGGAAAATATTGGTAAACTCCAGCACGTCTTGGTCCCTTCCCTGCCACAGCGTGGTCCACTTTATGTATTGATCCTCATAGCTTCTAATAGGGTAGTATTACTCCTTGATGGCATCCCAGAATGAATCCCAAGTGGGTGTGGTTGAAAATAGTGAGTCTGTACTTTCATCCTTCTGCTTGCAGTAGGTTTCCCACCAGTCCTTGACGTGGGGGCTTCTTTGAGAAGAGTGAAAATAATATTTTCCTAACTAAAAAAATCATGAACAAAAAAATAACCCTCTAGCCGATTTAACCATTTATCGACAGAATCTACATCTATCTGACCCTCGAATATTAAATTGTACCTTAAACAGTGTGGCGTTTCTAGAGTAGCTGTTGGAAGTTGATGAGTCACCCTTGGGTAGCCGCTGAAGGATCTAGCAAAGTTATCCATCGTCATGTTCCTTTGTCGCTCGAGGGCTTCTTTGAGCAAGATTTTTATAGGATCTCCTGCCCCCTTGTCTTTCTTTTCATCCACCATGGGAGGTCATCAGGATTTGTGAGGCTGGTCTTGCAAAGGCTCGACTAGTTCAAGCCCTAACTCCTTATATCCCGACCTCATTGGGGAAATGCAAAGAAAAACAGAGAAAAAACAAACCGCTCTGATACCATTGATTCGGATTTAAACAGGAACACAACAAATTACAGAGATAACCATAAAAACAGAGATGTAGCGGAAATAATACTTCATTTCATTAATGTAAAATACTAAAATATTCTTACAAACAAAAATGGAAATAAACCAGCTAGGGTGATGGTAGCTTATCTCTGAGAAGAGATGTGGTGGCTACATGCCTCTAAACTATGTTACAATGAGGCTCGAAGGCCTATTTATTGTTTAGAAATAATGGAAAACCATAAACATTCAAAAAACTAACCCTAGAAGATGAAACGCCAAACTGTGGGCCTCGTTTGGGTAAATTGGTACATCAACTTCCCAAGGTCGTAACTTTGGCATACAATCTCCGTTTGATGCGAACAATATCTCGTTAGAAAGATCTATCCAAGAACTACAATTTTGAAAATAGCAATGTCAATCCATCAACCCATGTTGCTCCCATTTTTCCCAAAAAACGTCGTTTAGGGCCTCAAAACGACTCCAGAAGTTCAGGACCCGAAAAACTGCTAAAAATAGTAAATTGTGCTACAATTAAGGAAACTGAAAAGTTGAAAGAAACAATGGTGGGGGTTCAAGTGGACTTGGCGGGTGGCCACCAATATCCATCTAGATCACAAATACCTTTGAATGATTGTCCAAGACTTTTTGGATATCTGGAGAAATAGATGATTTCGATGTGGGAACCTCTAGCGAACATAATTGTGCAATTACTCCTCATTGTTCCTTCTTTAGAAGCTTTGTCATACCATTAGAGCTAATTATCTTTCTTGGTTTCCCTGCAATACCCCTTAATTCAACTTCCTTTCCTTCCACACAAAATTTCATGAAAATTTCTTGAAAATTAAAAGCTATTGTACCCAATGATTGTAGCCATTGGACTGCTAGTACAACATCAGCACTGCCCATTGGAATGGAAAGAATTAGGCTATTCAATACATATTCTCCCATGGATAGCTTGATATTATGGCACTTTCTAGAGCAATTTATGGTTCCTCCACTTGCAACCATCAATTGACACTCCAGTGCTAGATATAGGAAGCAATTCAATTCCTTTGCTATCTTACAACGAATAAAATTATGGGAAATTCCCAAATCAATCAACACTATTACCTTTTTCTTCTTGATATGTCCTTCTATATTGATAGTTTGAGGAGTGGCAATTCCAACCAATGCATTACAATATATGGTCGGATTCATTTCTTCTTTATCTAGCGTTTGTTCCTAGAGTATATCCTCTTCTTTTGACATTTCTTGTTCCTTCTCTTCCTCCTCTTCACAATCTATGTAGAATAAATTCTTCTCAGCACACTTATGACCTTTAGTGTATTTTTTATCACAACTGTAACAAAGCCCTTTTGCTCTCTTTTCTTCCAATTGTTGTGATGTCAACCTTGTAGGTTGTGGAAGGCTAGTAGCAACAACACTTCCATCTTTATAGTTGTGAGTGGTAGGCTTCCTCATTGCCATAATTTTTCTTTCCATTTTTCTTTCTAACCTGAATGCCTTCTCCAATGAATCAAGTTCCCAAAGGCGAACCTCATTATGGATATTATCCTTTAAAGTCCCAATGAGCACATCAATCCTATACTCCTCTGGGATATCTTTTACCCTTATGTTGAATTTTTGGAAGTCCTCAATGTGCTCCATCATTGAACCCTTTTGTTTGAGATTTATCAATTGGCTAAAAAAGGTGTTTCTTTTTGTATCCTCCTAATGTGCTATCATTTCATCCGTAAAAATTGCCCAAGTGACAATTTGTTTATGAGAGCAAGCCATCAATACCATACAAACTAATTTGGTTCCAGATATAAAGTTGCAATGCATACCTTTTGTGTGTTTTTCACATTATGGAGATCGAAAATTTGCTCCATCTGTAGTATCCATGTTTTGGGATCCTCGCCATTAAACTTCCTCATATCAATTTTTGGAACACGGTGGGTCTTCAATCCAACATTAGAGACTATGAAATCATGATTAACATTTCATTTGTTCTCATCATGAGTTTTCTTAACTACCCTTTCACCATTAATGACCATTTCTTGTAGCAACTTATTCAAATTTATCTTCAATTCTTCCATCTTATCGTCCATGCTATTCATCTTAGCATCCATGCCATTCATCTTAGCATCCATGCCATTCAACTTAGCTTCTACAACTTTCTTTAAAGCACACATCTTAGCTTCCATGCCATCCATCTTAACTTGCATGACATTCATATTAGCTTCCATGCCATTCATCTTGGCTTCATTTACCTTTAGTGAGAGTGAAATTTGTTGTACTTGGTCTTGTAATTTTGATATATCATGTTGCATTTCTTCCTCTTCTTCACGAGTCATGCTAGAGCTTTCAGGTTGCTTACTAGGTGTTTCTATTTTATTTCTTCAGGGAATTAATTAATTCTAATAATTCTTCACTATTCCCTTTGAATTACTTCAAACTATTTTTTCAAACCAATCTGATGCAAAATTCAAAAAAACTACACACCTTTTTTTTCACTCTGTAAGAGCTCAATATTGAATATCTGAAATCTTGTCCTGTGGTAGCCCTTTGAGTCTTCTTTCTAACCCCACAAGTCTGATCAAGATTGGATTCTCCAAGGAGGAGTTATGCCAAATCTCCCACGGCGACTTGATTATAGAATAATTCAATGGAGCGAACCTGTACGATGTGCCACGTGTCATTGTTTTAACCTTAGTACCTAAAACTGATACACAAAAAATTATAGGTCGTCCTTTTTCTCAAACTTCTTACGAAATTTCAATTAGATGCTCAAAGCAAAAGTTATGAAGATTTGCCCCAGGTCACCTGTTTGGAATGTCATTCGAGAGTCTACAAAAATGTCAACTTCCTCAGATCATATCTCCCCAAATATAGCGAGACAAGCTCTAAAATTCAGACCTGAAGTTCAAAATGATTTCGGCCCAAATTAGTTTTTTTCAGCTTCTGAAACATCGCAGAACAAAAGTTATAGAGAAAATTCCACGATGACCTATTTGGAGCAGCGAAACCCTAGAATCCAAAGCTTTGATACCAAATGTTAGGAAACCAACTCACAAAAAGATAGAAAAGATAGATCAATGCCTTAGAATTCAACCTCTTTGAGTGGGAAACCTCCTTTACATTACACAAATGAAAAATTATTGGATGATACAAATGAACAAGCCTCCCTTCTATATATAGGAGTCCAAGGGGTCACAATGTATTCAAGCCAACATAACAGTAATAACATAAGGGCACAAAAATAACAATATTGGGTCTCTATGGGGCATACTAATAATAATATGGGGGCAATAGCAGCACAATAATAACAATAAGGGATACAATAAAATAGTAATGGGGGAATCACTATTATTATAAGGGCCTAACAGTGCCTGAAACATGACCGTTATGTAGTATACTCATTCAAATATGTAGTTCAAATCCTCCCTAAGACATTGATTGGAAAATTCCTTGAGCTTCCCCTAAAGAAATAACTCTTAAACCCTAATTTGAGGATCATCACCCTTATGAGGCTAAAAACTATGATGGACGCATGTTGCACAATGCCAGACTGATGATGGCATCGCTCTATTTACTTGTATACACACAATGATCCCAAAAAGGAAATTTTGCCAAAGAGGATGAAAAGCTTCGTGATCTAGAAGCTTCTAGAGTGGCGAGCCGGAGGTTGTTCGACATAGATGTGGTCGAGTTCTCCCAACTTGGCCTCATGGTATTATTCCTATGAGCTACCTCCTTGAGATGAGGACCTAATCCTCTCTTTAGACAGGTCCTAACTCCCTTTCCCAGCCTATATATTCAGTCTCTCCCATTCTGAAATGGTTGGTTAGTCGAGTTAGAGGTTGGTTGGTCTATGTCTATTTGCACACTTATGCTAAGCTTGTCCCTAGAGGCTATTCATTAGAATTGGAGAAGAAGTGCTTAGAGAGTTTCTTGGCATGGACTTGGATTACCACTCAAGGAGAGCCTTTCAATGTAAAGGCTTTGGTTGTAAGCTTCCCTTTATTTCCTAACAATATACAATTGTTGGTTCATCTTCCCAAAATATATATGTTCATGTATTTATTTAGCTTGACATTCCTTGATCAGTTAAGTAAGTTGTTATTGGGTTTTCTATTGGTTTTGGCATGTTGTGTTGTCTCTTGATCACTTGTGCAGGTACATAAATGCTGAGAGAAGCATGGACGAGACCATGACACAAGCAGATCAAGGCCTTCAACAAATGAAATCAAAATAGCATCAAAACGAGGTAGGTCATCTCTTTCGTTCTACTTTCCAATTATAACCTAGGAATATGTCTAGTTGATTATCACTTTAGTTGCTAGACCCATTGATTGGGCTAGAGGGATCATCTCTATCTGTAGAGAGGATTAACCTTGTCAACAACAACCAAAAGTGAGAGACTATCAATGACAATGTGCACTAATTGTCAACATGAATTTAGCATTACACGGGAACTATCTTAATGGACCATGTTAGGCCTATCCAAGCTTGCATGAAGGACTCTGCTCATGAATTCATTACAGATTGAGCAAGTGTGAGTGGGTGACTTTGAAACTTACAATCCAAGAAGGAGCTTAAATACTTAACAAAGTATCAACTAGCCAAGAAGTGGCTACAAAACGATTGATTACAAGATCCATAGTAGGCTCCAAAATTCAAGTGTAGGAAAAATTTTGGAGGGTTTTTATCACAACGACAACAGTTGGAAACAAACTAGTAGAGCTCCATCTTCTTTGCCTTGGTCAAATATTTCATGTAGGGTCTAGTTTCTGACGAAATATTGATTCTCCATGTATATTACTCTGGTTTCCCCACTTAACCCGGTTATTGATAGAGTCTGATCCATATCTTTCTTGGTTAAACATATTCATAAGGCCAACGATATCACAATGTTTCAAATAAGGATAAGGGTAATGTTATTCATGAGTTTAGGATATTCATAGTATAGTTTTCAATCTCTGGTGTTGCTCCACTGCTAGCAAGCCTGGTTAGTACCCCCACGGAGTCACTTTAGGAACACAAACATTGCTCTGCTTCCAACAAGCCTGGACAGTACCCTGACAGAGTTTCTTGCTTCACCTCCCTGCATACAAAGCCTTTCTCTTCTTTCACCATTTATTTATTTATTTTACATAGGATTGTGCATCAGCGCTTATTCATTACACGGTGAAGAAGAGGGATCTCAACTTATTGAAATCAAAAGAGGTTGTTCCTTCATAGAAGCATATATAAAACCTATAATATTAGTTTTCTCATTTATATTTTCCCCTTGTTCTTCTCTACTTGATTGGATCATCATGGAAAACATTAAAACATAAAAACTGAGTATATAAATAAGGCTCCTAGAAAAGATACGGATGTCATGGTTTCACACAAAGGTCTCCTTATGCAAGGATCGTATTTTCTATCAAAATATCATAGACCAAAAGGTATGAACCAAGACGAAGAAGAATGACTAAAGGTTGGCCAAATTTCGAACTGTCACAAGACCCTTTTCTATTTTTCCACATTGTCTTTCGAGTCAAAGGTAACATCCTTCATGTGAAGTCTTATTAAGAAAAATGAAAGAACAAAAAAGAAACAAAAAGAATAGAAAATCAACAGGGCAAAAGAAAATGGGGGCTAATAAAAAAGAGGATGCAAGGCAAAAGTTAGAAAACACAAGAGAAACTACAGAAAATGAGTGCAATATGAGTGCAAGAGTGGGAAACTAAAATGCAACTAGACCTACTCCTACCCTAACTAGATAGAAGGTCACGGTAAAATGTAATGAAACTTCGAATGAAGCCACCATAGTTGTTCCCGGCCTGCAATCACAAATATATGACCAATTAAAATTGATGTAAAGCAGCATGCAATAGAAAATATAAGATCTTGAATAATTTTCACAACAAATAGAAGGTCTCGCCTATCAACAAAAAGATGTGTCATAGTCCCTACTTCTACCCAACTCACATTATTACCTTTTTGATGACCACAATTAAAAAAAACTCAAATATTCTTGCAAACATTGTATCTGTCATTGCACTGTACTCATTCGCAAGCATGAGGAAAGATCAAAACTTGTTATTTACGACGTAGCTTGCCAATTAGTATTGCTCAAACCACTCAGTGATTGGATCATGAAATTTGAAATAGTCCTCTTGAAAACCCTGAAATCTTTCAAAAGATGAATTTTCAATTAAAAGTGTGGGATCAAGATGAGAATATTTCAAGGTAAAATGAACTTGATCATGTTCAAAAGACTTTCCAAGATATTGGGGGCCTGACATAACCATCGGCGAAGGTTGAAGTGACTCAACTCCTTCACAAGTATCTAAATAATGCGAGAGACCATAAAGATTAAAGAATGTAGAAAAACTAGCATCAAATATGTTGGTGAGAAAATGATAAGTTGAATGACAGTTAGTAAAGCAAGCATGATGATCAGATGGACCAATTATAGCATGAGATTCTTGGTTAGTAGATAGAAAATATAGACCAATATAAACAGATTGGAAAATGATCTAAATAATAGAATCATCTTCCTCGCATGATGAATGTAACAAAGCATTTTCTTGTAACTGGTTACCCATTGCATTAGCATTGTAATCATCGAACGAAGTGAAAATAAATTCCAATACATGAGACTAGTCAAGATATAATGAGTGAAGAAGAATTTGATTTTCCAAATAACTCATGCATTCATTATCACTCAGAAGGATTTTAGGTGTGATGAAGAAAAATATTCGGAATATAACATTCAGAAGAAAAACCAAAGGCTAACTGTTATGAACTGAATCTATTAGACATGATTCCTTTGGCTAAAGATGATCTTTGAAATTACCAACTTCACGGGTTTCATGATTATATGAGAGATACATATTCCAAACCAAATTTTGGTACAAGAGATTTGCATGAAGATGAACTGACTAAAATAGAATCCTTAACCTGATCAGACATCAAATATTGAAAGTTGCAAGAGATATACCCAAAATGACAAACATCTTTCAAGAAGGAATTTACATCCAGTGAAAACATGCAAAGGAAATAATTTTGCGAGAAAATCCAAATCTCACTTAGTTTTTGGATTGTACCAGAGTTGTGATATCTTACCATAACCATCAACAGAAGTTGAAGTGTCTCAACTTCTTGAAAAGTCTCATATTTTCAAGGATTGTAAAATAAAATCTTGAAGAATAAATCATATCATGCATGGTATTTGAATAGGTGCTACCAGTAATCTCAACAGTACCACTACTAAATGGATGGCAACTATCTCTGTCACTTATTTGATCAAATTTAACAACTTTAGCAACCGAATTACTCAAGCTGAAACATTCTTTTGATTGCAAATATAAAGATGTATGAATTAGGGAAGGTTCATGAGCAAGCTTATTTTAAGAGTTGATTTCATGCAAAACAAGAGATGATGAGGGATGGAAAGAATACTCAATCATTTGATTGTTTTCATTTTCATCATGGATTCCCTCACTCCCTTGTGTTAATTGATAGGCTAACTCATCAGATGAATAACTTGAAGAGCAGGGAGTACCCTCATCACAAGTTGATACATCACAAAAGGTAGAGCATAAGGGATACGGGGTGAAGGAGAATAAGTGTTCATAAGAGAATTGTCTTTGACCAAAATAGATTTGAGATCTAAATATTTTGAAATAAAATCTTCTTTAGAAACTAAAATATCAGATGGTGCACTTGGGCATTAATAATCATATGTATCAATGGAGTCATCCTCATCGAAATGATTGTTTCCCAACTTCAGATTGATTAGGAGAATTGATTATATCTTATTGATGACCAAGATTACCACATTCATTATCAACCAAGATTGAGGAACCACCATCTTTATGTGGAGGATTTTGAAAGAGAGAAGAAATATTGAAATAATATTCATCTTCCTACTCCTCTACCTTTGAAATTTGACTACCTTACACCTATCCACTGCTTGGATTTGGAAGAGCTTGATTAGGCAAATTGAGGGACATGGGTTCATGAGAAAGAGACGGTAGAGGATGACAGGTATCCAAATCAGATTCAAGATTTAAATTATGAGTAATAATATCATCTTGAGGAATAGATAAATTAGTCTTCACCATAGGCTTCATGAACCATTCCGGGATTCCCTCCATGGGATTTGAATCATGAAAATTGGAAGGAGCATGAGAAAAAGGATTAGGAAATTGATTTGTAGATTTACCAACTTTATTGGCATTGTAAGGAGGCACCTGCATTAGAAATGAAAAAAAGAGGAGGATAAAGAAAAAAAGGAACAACAGGCTCCTCCTTTGAAATTAGGGGTTTCTCATGGCTTACAAGAGTTGGGTAAGCAAAAACAACATGTGGTTTGGGTTCACCATGAAAATAGATATGAACTAAAATATAAAACTTTTGTTTAAATAAATCCCAATCTGTGTCTTCATCAGGAAATTCATAATAGAGGTGAAGGAATCGACCAGAAAAATACTTAATTGATTCCTTAGGCTTCATTCCTAGTTGGTTAATCCTCTTATAAACATCTTGGTAATCATATCTATCAAATTTTAAATGAAGATCCTTGATGAGGTGTTCAAGGGAACAAATGGAATCAGGTGGTAGAGTGTGACACCATTGTCTAACTCAACCTCCAAGAGAGAGGTAGAAGAGAATACAAGCCACGTCTTCACAATCAATTTCATAGTATTCGTGGAACTTAAGGAAAAGAGATACATGCTAGGAAATGGATGTATCACCCTCACCATCAAACTTGAATTGAGAGAAGTCATGGAGAGACTCATTGGGGATTGAAATTTCATCGGGGGACAGGTTAGAAAAATATGCCAAGAGTATGATTTGAAGATTATCCATTTCAAATAAGAGGTTCAAAACAGACTCAACAAGAATAGATTGTCATCTAGCCATCCTTATAGCGCCATTTTGTTGATGGTGTTGGAAATTCGTCAACCAAGGGAATCTCCCCAATATGAAGTCCCAATTAGACCTCACACTATTTCGAGTAGGAGCCCCATACAGTGTATCGGCCTGGCTTCCATGTATCCTTGTATATTTTTCTTGGCTACAAAGTTCAACACAAGAGATTAATATATAAGTATTTTAGATCAGAAAGTGAGTATGCCTTGTCAAATGTTTAGTTGCAGAAAGTATCAAGGTCCTTCTACCGAAAGGGAAGAGAAAAGTGGGCCCTTTAAAGATAATTAATAGTACTAATCTAGAAAAGGCACACGATCATATACATATGAATGAATCATTGATCGACCAGAGGAATATTTCACAAGAAAGCAATGATTGCTAAAGAAAATAAAACACACCTTCAACAAGATCAGTACCAAAGCCATCAAAATCGTTCAATTTCCTTAGTATAGATGAAAATAACATACATCGCAAACATTCAAAGAATATTCTTACAATATTCATGACAAATGCATGAAAGTGTGATGGCTCAATGAGCTTCTAAACTAATTAAAATTTCCAAGATAATCAAGATAGTGAACACACTAGCCCCAATGGTGGAGCATTAGAGTAGTCACTCACTCCTCCAAAACAACTATCTTCCTCTTTAATGCCTAGTAGCATAAGCCAAGGTCAAAAGTCCTTTTCATATTCTATGAGGGTGTATATATAACAAATGGGGTGATCATTCACCTCCATTGTGACTCTGGGACTACCCTCATGATTGTTTGAATTCTCTATGACCTTTCAACTTCCTACGTGACTTTTCACTTTACTTGGATGACCCTTGGACTTCCACTTTGCATTATAATCCTCCAATATTGAATTTAAATAATCCACAAAATGATGTGGCACATTATGACTCATGACATGACATGACATGACACTGATGACATGGACTTCACGATGACATGTCAATTTCAAGCCACTCTTTATCGCCACTTTCTTTTATTATTTTTGAGAGATGGTGCATGTTATTATTCTTCCTCCTTAATCTAGATTAAAAGTAAGGAGACTTCAATGTGGTCTTGATTTTTTATCTTTTGTTGTACTTTTGTGTTCCTTCGTCTTCTCACTTGATGATCATCTTATCTCTTCAACTCCATAAGTGTCTTATAGCATGGCCTCATTCTCCTTTTTCTCCATCATCATCTTGTTATCATAAGATATAGTACCTGCAACTAAAAATCACTCATGACAAGTCAACATCCATCTGAAACCTCCTAATCTAACATGTTTCATGAAATCACTTGTTAGAGTTGGAACTAGGTGACTGATTAAGCGATTGACTCAGGGATTGCACAGTTCCAAACACCAAGATCTAGAACTGAGCCTTGATATTGTGTGATGTGAGGTCCAATATGGCTAGGGTGAAAGGACTACGCAATTGAGGTGTTCAAGAGTTGAGGTTTGGGATTTGAGGCTTGAGTTTTCCCAATGCACAGTTCTGGAAGGAAAGACTTAAGGAAATGTGTAGTTGAGAGACTCAGGAAGTCAAGATTGAGCCTTGAGCCTTTAATTTTCCCAATGCATAGTTCTGAGAGGTCGAGCTAGGTGATTATATAGTTGAGGGGCTAAGAGCTCAAGGTTGAGGCTTGAGGCTTAGAGTTTCCTAATGCGCATTTTTGTCAGCAAAACAAGCTGGGATATTGCGCAGTTAAGGGGTTCAAGGGCTCAAGCTTGAGGCTTGAGGCTTGAAGTTCCCCAATGTGCACTTCAAGATGGAGAATAGTCTCATGGATTGCACAGTTGTGCAACTCAAGGTGTTAGGCTAGAAGCTTGAGGCTTGACATTGCGCAATGCATAATTGTGGCTAATTGTAGGACATAAATTGTGCACTTTTTGAGCTTAATGATTAGGATTGGGAATTTTGACTACACATTGTGTATTTCTAAGAGGAAAGTTCGGGGATTGAGGGTTGATGTTGTGCAGTGCGCAGTTTAGGAAGTCTAAGTGAATTCAAGATTCCTAGGATTGAAATTCAGGACTTGGCTAAGTGTGGGATCAATGAGACCAAAGTGAACAGTGATGAAACTTAAGTATGATCACACACTTAGAAAATTTGGCGACGTATCATTGATCACTCAGAACACATGAATGACATACTTCCCTCAATGTGACAACATTGCGACAACTTTCCCCAAGTGCGACACTAAAGATACACTTTGCAATGATAGTGACAACACTTGTGTGACAATGCATGAAACTTTGGGAATGAATGTAAAACATGTCTACATGGCTAGTAGGACCCATCAACACAAAATTCACCCCATGAAACAAGCCAAAACTTCACTTATTATGATAAGTGACACTTCCCATGCCAAAATACAACATTTTCTATATGAAAAGAGAAGCACGAACGACACTTGCGATATGCAAACAACAATGAAAGTGACACATGCCAAAGTGAAGATAACATGAAAAAGACACTAATTGAAGTAAAAGAAAGAAAAATTGGCATTCGAACACATGAAAACAACGCTCACGAAAGAGAAGGTTCGTAAAAGCGATAGTTTGAAAAACTCACTGAAATAGACGTACAAATGCAGCCGTAAGAGAGATATTTTCAATGAGAATGTGCATTGGCTGTCGACATGAATTGAAAATTTCATAGGCATTGTCTTGATGGATCGTGTTAGGCCTTTTCAAGATTGCATGAAGGAATGCACTCATGAATTCATCACGGACTAAGCATGTGTGAGCAGGTGACTTCACCACTTACAATCCAAGAAGGGAGCTCAAATACTTAACAAAGCATCAACCAGACAAGAACTGATTATGGAATGACTCATCACAACATCCACAGTAAGCTCCAAAATTCAAGTGTAGGAAAAATTGGGATGGTATTTGTCACAATGATAACATGACCTATGAAAAAGGAGAGGCAATGCCTATTTAAGGGTAATGTATATTATAAAAGGCTTAGATGTTTCTTACATGCTGCAGGATTCTGAGTTAATTTCAAATGACAGTTACAAACTCAATTGAAGGAGAAAAAATACAAAATGGAAACAGAGTTTGATAAAATTCCTAATTTTACTGTAGAAAATATTGACACATGGCTAATTAATTTTTCCACGGTCAATAAATAGATTGCTAAGTTAGTTGTCAAGGTGTAGGAAGAAACCATGGAAATTCAAAAAAATATTTTCACTAAAAACATGAAAATGGAAGTTACAGTTGCCCCCGACAGAGACTACATTAAAAAAATAGTGAACATGTGTCTTCAAAAAGTCATGGACTCATAATACATGTTACATATTTTTGTTTTGTGATTGCAGATACCATTCAAGGAAGCAGAACACCAATTTCCACTACAACAAATCCATCTACTTTACAATTTTCTTTGCACAATTCCAATTCTATTCAACAATTTTTCCTTTTAAGACTATGTTCTGAATATGATATCCTACAAATATGCGATATGGCTACACTCATTGACATTTTATTTTGATTATAATTCTTACTGAATATGATTCTATATCAATGTTATGATAATGCTTTATATAACTTTCAAAAAATATGCTTTCGGATTTTTATTACATTCAGTGATGTGTTGTTACTTTAAACGAAATTGAAAATATGGCAATGTTTTCACATCTTATATATATATCTTTTTAATAATAGAATACAAACACAATTTCTTCAAACCTGCACAAATTTCATTTCGCAGAGTAATTAGTCAATTATGTTTTTGACACACCCTTTCCACCCACGGTGAAATAACTCTTAGCATTACAGTTCTTATACTGTTGAGCTTCATTTTCTAATTCTATATTATTTAGTTCCTTGTATAGAGTTCTCATTTTGTGGAGGTTACAATGAAAAATTTTGTTTTTCAAAGAAAGTTTCTTCCGCACAGTGAAATATCTACACAAATCAATACCGCATGGCCAACGTAATTGACATTTTGTTCTAAATACCGTTCTTATTGAATTATTAAAAAAAATGCTTTCAGTTTTTCCATTATATGAAATGTTTTATTCTTTATTTCAATGAAATTGAGAATTTGATAAAATCTTTTCATATTAGACATATATCTCTTAATAATCTAATATTGGCACATCTTCGAACCTACATAGATTTCATTTGGTGGAATAATTAATTAATTATGTTTCTGATGCACCCTTTCTTCTTATAGCGAAATAAATATTTGTATTAAAGTTTTGAGCATGTTGAGTTTCATTTGTTAATTCTATGTTATTTAGTTGTATAAATTTTTCATTGTACAGATTAGTTCTGATATTTATAAATTGAACTACATGAACTATTTTCCATTCAAAACTACTTGACTATATTGATTTTATGATAATATTTTTTTATTTGTATTCGAACACATGCTTTGAAACTTTGTTTTAGATCTCATTTCGCATTATTGATCAACATAAAAATCAACATTTAACAATATTTTTTGGATATGTAACATAGATCTCTTAAGAATATAATTACTAATTGTAATTCATCTGAGTTAAGATTTGATTCTGCCATTACAATTTTAAATCAATTAATGAGTTTCATTTAATAATTATGTGTTATTTGATATTGCTTGGTTCCTTATACATAGCTCTCATTGTCCAAAGTTTACAATGACACGCTTCACTCTGCAGAAAAATCTTTACCAGATAGTAAAACCTCTGCACAAGGACTGCCCTACTTAAAAAACTATAAATCTAAAAATCATAGATATAAATTAAACTAAATTAGTTTTATAACAAATTAAAAATGATTTAATAAAACCTCTGCACAAGGACTGCCCTACTTAAAAAACTATAAATCTAAAAATCATAGATATAAATTAAACTAAATTAGTTTTATAACAAATTAAAAATGATTTAATAATGAGTTCTATTCACAATTCTATTCAAATTGCAGAAAAATCTTTACCAGATAGTAAAACCTCTGCACAAGGACTGCCCTACTTAAAAAACTATAAATCTAAAAATCATAGATATAAATTAAACTAAATTAGTTTTATAACAAATTAAAAATGATTTAATAATGAGTTCTATTCACAGTTCTATTCAAATTGACTATCGAAACATGCATTGTTTATAATCAACAATATGAGCAAAAGTTCGTAATCAAGAACTTTTTGCGGTCTTGTATATTAACTTTGAATTTTTCCATGCTCGACTTCCGCACACAAACAAATCTTTTAGTTCCAACTATGAATTTGTTTAATGATATGAAAATTGAACTTGCCAACAACACCTATCGATAATTTCATACTAAAATATTAGCAATACAAGTGTTTAGTGCGAAGTTACAGAGATGTGCACAATGAACACTATATTTATAAGTAAAATAAAATGAAAACGCACTACAGAGATATGTATTATTTACATTTAAAATATTATCAATAATATTAGCAATAAAATCTTTTAATGTGAAGTGTGAAATTCCACACAATAAACTTTCTCCATACAATGGACTTCCTCCGCACTTTTGCACAAGGCCATGAACAAAGATAAGTCAGCCAAACTAGTTGTGTGGAATAATCAAAGTGTGTTATTGAGTACATAAATAGTTGTACGGACAAAGTTATGCATAGATGATTGTGCATGTGTATATCTTATATGACTTAGGGTGTTATTGAGTGTGAAAGTAGTTGTGTGGATGTGGTTGTACGTACTTATTTTATTATTAATAGATTTTGGGGAATACCAAAGTGCATACAATGAAAATTTGAGAGATTTTTGCATGCTACAACAAGTAAAAGATATTTTTTTATTTTAAATATGGTGGATTTATCTTTTTTTCTGGAAGAATATACTCTAAGAAGACTATTGTGTGGACAAAAGTTCAATGTGTGGAGGTCCACAAAATGAGCTGAACTTCCGAACATTGAACTTCCCTCTATATAATTATCTTCCTTCCCCATTATCTACTTACACGAAATTTGAAATGGAATTTTGCACAAGAGAGAATTACTTTGTTTATATACCATATCCATATGAACATGTCAATCAAGTTGTGTGGAGGTGGTTGTGCATGAAAGTACAAAAGCTTCTTCCACAGAATGAAATTTCTATGCACTTGACTAAACAAATTTTTTTCTCAATGAAATGCACTTTTTGTACAAAACTATTTTTGCAGTATGCATAACCCTTATTCAATTACTATCGTAAGCAATAACCAACTCCCATGATATTTTTGCGGAACGAGTGAAGAAAAAAGTATTGTGCGTTCAAACGAATTTGCAAAAGGCTTTGTGTAAGGTTTATTAAAATAGTAAAAATAAATTTCTCTTTTGTCATTATCATTTAGGAACGTTTTGTTCACAACCATAGAACTAGATGTGCAAAATAATTGAAGTGTGTTATTGAGCACATAAATAATTGTACAAGAGAAGATATGCATAGATGATTGTGTGTGTGTGGATCTTATGTGACTGAGGGCGTTATTGAGTGTGGAAATAGTTGTGTAGACAAAGTTGTGTGGAGGTGGTTGTTCTTACTTATTTTATTATTAATAGATTATGTGGAATGCCAAAATGCATACAATGAAAGCTTGAGAGCTTTTTGCATACCTACAACAAGTAAAAGTTATATTTCTATTTTAAAAATGGTGGCTTAAAGCATAAACAATGTTATTTCGAATAACAAATATGGATTATGTTCTAATACTAAAATATTAACAATAAAAGCCTTCAGTACACATTGCAGACAACAACACAATGAAAGGCTCTTGAAATCTTATTCTGTGCAATGAACTTTCTTTGCACTTAGTTGAACTTCCCTCTATATAATAATCTTCATTCCTCGCTCTTTTTGTACACAAAATTCAAAAGGGAATTTTGCACAAGAGAGCATTACTTTGTTTAAATACCATATCCATATGATGTGACGATCAAGATGTGCATAGGTGGTTATGCGTGAGAGTACAAAAGCTTCTTATACACAATGAAATTTCTCCACACTTCGCTAAACAAATATTTTTCTCAATGAAATGTGTTTTTTGTACATTTTTTTTTGTAGTACACGCAACCTTTATTGACTTGACTATCATATGCAACGTGTGAATAAAAATGTGTTGTCCACCAAAACAAACGTGTGGAAGGCTTTGTGCAAGGTTTATTAAAATAATAAAAATACAACTCTCTTTTTTAATTATCATTTGTGAACGCTTTGTTTGCAACCATGGAATTGGTTGTACAAAATAATCAAAGCGTGTTATTGACTATGTAAATAGTTGTATGGGTGAAGTTATGTAGAGATGATTGTGTGTGTGTTGATCTTATGCGACTAAGGGCATTATTGAGCGTGGAAGAAGTTGTGCAAAGGTGGTTGTGCATACTTATTATATTAATATATTATTCGGAATGTTGAAGTGCATACAATGAAAGCTTGAGAGATTTTTGCATACCTGTAATAAGTAAAAGTTATTTTTGTATTTTAAAAATGGTGGATTTATCTTTTTTTGCAAGCGTCAACTCCAAAAAAGATTATTGTGTAGACAAAAGTTCAATGTGAGGAGTTTCGCACAATGAGTTGAACTTCTACACATTGAACTTCCCTTCGTAGAATAATCTTTCTTCTCTGTTATCTTCTTACACGAAATTCAAAATGGAATTTTGCACAAGAGAGAATTACTTTGTTTAAATAACATATCAATATGAATGTGTCGATCAAGTTGTGCGGAGGTGGTTGTGCGTGAGAGTACGAATGATGGCTCATTGTGCGTAGATCGCACAATCAGTTTCTTCTACACTTAATTATTTGTATTATCAAACAATTCAACCCTGACTTTAATTTTATCTGTTTTTATCGAAATATCATATTTTAGCAATAAATAGCTTCATTTTATTTTATTTTAATTAACAAATATAATAATTATGAATAAAAGGAGATTAATAATGAATAAATGACAAAATGTAGATTTATACAAATGAAGCTTTGCAGTACTAAAATAAGATGTTGGGAAGTAACTTTCGTTGTTTGTGGAGGTGGTGATAACGACACATTGCAAATGTGGAATAAGAAAAATGAAATCTGAACTTCACATTAACGATTCACCTTTTTTTTTAGTTTTGGTTCACATTTGATTATTACTTTGATTAAATACCATATCAATATGAATGTGTCGATCAAGTTGTGCGGAGGTGGTTGTGCGTGAGAGTACGAATGATGGCTCATTGTGCGTAGATCGCACAATCAGTTTCTTCTACACTTAATTATTTGTATTATCAAACAATTCAACCCTGACTTTAATTTTATCTGTTTTTATCGAAATATCATATTTTAGCAATAAATAGCTTCATTTTATTTTATTTTAATTAACAAATATAATAATTATGAATAAAAGGAGATTAATAATGAATAAATGACAAAATGTAGATTTATACAAATGAAGCTTTGCAGTACTGAAATAAGATGTTGGGAAGTAACTTTCATTGTTTGTGGAGGTGGTGATAACGACACATTGCAAATGCGGAATAAGAAAAATGAAATCTGAACTTCACATTAACGATTCACCTTTTTTTTATTTTTGGTTCACATTTGATTATTCCTTACCTAACTATCTTGTGCAGGGAATAGCAGATGCTCCACACCTCCGCATAATGAGTTCCTTCCATAGTATTACGAATTATTGTTATTTTAGTAATGAAAAACTTTAATATTATGTGTTTTTAACGAGTTTTTATCTTTAGCTTCTTCCACACAATGGACTTGTAAATATCCTTTAAGAACACTTTTCGCAACCACGAAAGTAGTTGTTTGGAAGGAGTTGCACAGTTAATTGAATGGCCATTATTAATGTCAATGACTTAGGGAATTATTGACTGTGAAATTACTTGCATGGACAAAGTTTTGCGGAGGAAAAAGCATTCTCAAATAAGAATAGGTTTAATAATGAATAAATGAAAAAATGACTACCTATGTGGAGAAATCTATGTAGAAGCAAAAGACAATAAGGACATATTGCAAATTCAAAAAACATTCTTGAATAATGATGAAATACAGACCCTACGTTAATGATGAAATGCACAATTAGCAGTAAAGGAAGGGGCTATGTTGCATTACAAATATCCCCCTTGTTAATCTCCGTTCTATGCTTTACAAGCTCATTTTCTTACTTTTTGGTTCTCCGTCATTACTATGTTATTAAATTGTAAATTTGCATTCTTTTATGTCAAATTACATTTTTACTTTCTCATTGAAAATAAAACATAATCATTTGATTAATCATGCTCTTTGTTGAACTAGAACCAAAAAAGAAGTTAAACTCCATCGAATACCTTGGTCTATCTTATTTTGAGTATATTGGCATAATTAGATGATTAGTATTTTTTTGGGGTTAGCTTGTAGACCAAAGTGGTGCATCATTCAGAAAATAATCATGTATTCAAAAGTCATAATTGTGAAAGAAAATGCAATTGAGTGAGATATTGTATAACCTTTATATCAAATCTATTACAACTAATGATATATATATCTTGTGTGAATGTAGTTGTGTTCTTTACTTTGTTGTGTTAGCACTTGATATATATCATTAATCTATATTAGCACAAGTATATGTGAATGTTTTATGGTGCTTGTTATATGATTATTAATTATAATTATAATAGGTTTGTGCATTAAAATGTATTCATGTTTTTTGGTTTTACTTAGATAAGTTTAAAGTATGAGTAGTAGACATATAAAACATTGCTTCCATGCCTTAAATCATGTTGTATATTGTAACATCCAATAGGTAAAAGAACATCTATCTCATATTCTCCTTTAATCTCCTCAATAAGCTAGGGTTGAAAATAGTGAAATTGTAAGAATGTAATGATTTTGGATAGTGAATAATTAAGTTAGTTTTTCCATGATGCAATTTATCATTTTTCTCTTCAAATGATAGATCCAATATACATGCACACTAAGGATAAGGATTTTATCAAATATATTACTATTAATGACATTTATGGCTTGTGTGAATGTGGTTGTGTTCTGTGCTTTGTTGAGTTAGCATATAATAGTTTTCATTTGTTGAGTTACTGTAACACCCTCCTCCCACATTTACCCATGTTTACCGGTCCATTGGGGTAAATATGTGAAAAGAGTTACTATGATATCATTCAACCTCCTAGATCACATTAAGGAAGTGGAATCGACAAAACAGAACCTTATTGACCTTCCTCGGGTGCTATAGGAGCCCCAAGGGTTAAACCACCCTTCCAGATGTCCAAACCCTAAGTTAACTTTCCTTTTCATTGATTTGGACTACTAGTTGCATGCACAAGCATGCATCCATGTGACTCTACCTCCAGTCATATGCATAACAACTACAAACACACAATTGCAGTTTTTTCAGCGAGTTATGTGCCTAAGACCACAAAATTTGTGCCACCTTTTCAAGGCTAGACTCTAGGTCACTACCCAAAACTTGATGAAACTTTCCAAGACAATGAATGACATCAATACAAATACTCTAACACAAAACTTGATCAAGGAATTGACCTAACCAAGCTTAACCATTACAGACATTTTGTCAAACACATTATGAACATGTAATCTACAGGTCATCTAAGCACATTTGAGCATAGGGACTTCATATTTATCTAAGATTTTTCAAGAAGGTCTGGTGCCCTCTCATAATAGTTGCATTATCATTTATTAGGTCATACATTCATTATTCATTCATTTAGTAATCAAAACATGATGAGATCCATGGCTAAGATCTGTTATAAAGCCATGCTTATAACTAGCATATAACCAATAGAATACTAATAATAGAACAACCATTATAATCGCGTAATAACAAGCACATTTACACATAATACACAAGAGGAAAAAAGATCTTATTAACATTTCAAAAATCCAACCAAGTCAGGGACTTCCACATACCACCCAACCATATATTAGGCTGAACCAAATATTTCTTTCAGCTAATCACCCCATGCCATATTCCAAGCATGAATGTGGGACTCACAATAGAACCAACCAGGGCTTCCTCAGACTTTACCACAACCCGCCAAGAGATTCCTAGGCCCATGCCCTCGTCTATACAACTAGGCTTTACCTCAATCTCACTAAGGGATTCCTAGGCCCAACAAGAAACATACACTACCAGGCTTGACCGTAATCCCACCATATACTGGTCCACGGATCACTAAGGCTATAAAAGCATGGATTCCTCCATATCTCCCCACCTAAACCGTGAGTAATTTGTCTGTCTTCACCTCTAGGATTTACCATATATTCCACCATTCATTAGTGGAGGATTCCTAAGCCCAATGAGGCTCCTCCCTCTAGGCTTTACCATATATCTCGTCATTCACCGGTCAAGGATTCCTAGGCCCAACAAGGGTATAGATAATCAAGATTTACCGCAATCCCACCTTCACCGGTCCAAGGATTCCTAGGCCTTGCGTCTCTCCCTAAGACCACCCCCCTTAGTTTCAAAACTATCCGTCAATCCAGCTCAACCAAGTAAGAGAAACCCCATCACACCACGGTTATTTAGAAATGGTAAGGCAAGGCTGAAAACCATTATTACACCTAGAGAAACCCATGCCAATGACAACATGAGAACCAAGTACACACATGAATGTACCATGCATGCCAAAAATAGCTAAGAAATCATATTGCAACTTGATACCAACATGTAATCCTATTGTAACCACTAGATCCCATTCTTCCTTGCTTGATCTTTACTTCCCTTTGCTTTTTTTTTCCTTCCTTAGCTTTTCTTCATCCAATACTAGAGTTCTCAAAGAATTCTCTAAGTTTCCAAGAGTATGAGAGTGTAGAGAGAATGGAGAGAGAGCTCCACCCAAAAACTTTCAAAACTCTCTGAACTGATCCTCATAAGATTTTTTATCATTGAGGCTTATATTTCTTCATTTTCCTCTATTTTTCCTTCATTTTCCTCCTCACATGCAATGTGTGACCTTTCACCTTCCTTTCCTCCTATTTTCCATTATTTTCATAAATAAATGAAAATTATTGTCTCCTGCCTTTTCAAAGCCTTTGTCATTGCCTTTGTCAACCTCCCTTAGTCATAATAAACCAAAAGAACACTCACTAGGATGTTTTTCCCAACATTCAACTTGGAATACATGACCAATGACCTTGGTCTTAATTTTCCTTTATTAACTCTATTACATGGATTTTTAACTTGGAGTTGTTACAGTTAGCGCATAATAGTTTCCAAGAATCTAGATTAGAACACAAATATGTGAATGGTTCATGGTGGTTGTTATATGATTCCTAATTATAATTATAGTATATTTATGCATGAAGATGTGATCATGCTCCTTGGTTCTAGTTATATAAGTCTAGGAGTACAAATAATAGACCATACTAAACATTTGTATTATGCCCTAAGTTGTGTTTTATATTGCAATGTTTAATATGTAAAATAGCACCTATCTCATATTGTAATTTACTCCCCTCCATAAGCTAGGGTTGAAATGAGGGAAATAGTAAGAATGCAGTGATCTTGAATATTCAATCATTAGGTCAATCTTTTCATGTTATTAATTAAGTTACCAATTTATCATTGCACTACTCAAATGATACATCCAATACACAGTCATCCTAAGAACATCCTGCAAACACTATAAAATACATGTCAAAAGGTGCATGTTTCGGAAGAAGCATATGTTGCATCCACAATACTCAAGCCTCGTTTCCTTGATTAACTTTGAACCCAACAATTGGCATGGTATTTAGACATAATAAGGATCATCAAATCTTTCTTAATTGCTAAACAAAGCATTTGCTCATTAATGGTGACTTTTTGAAGGACCAATAATAAAAAAATATAAACATTTATTTTAAATTTTTGAAAATAATATTAAACAATCATATGTAAAGAAATAACATTAATATTTAATTTTAATCTCTTAGATGAACATGAACTTGTCTATAAATTTAGACCTTTGGCCCTAACTCTAAATTTTTCCATGCACAAAAACCTCATGAAAGAAAAATTTGGTAATCAAATGCACTTGCTTTTTTAGAAAAAGTAAAGTTGATATCTTACTAAAGGATTTAAATAGGGATTTAAACATCCTAACTTATAAGGACAGCATTGAATACCTATACCGTGATTTTACTACAACCTTCTACTTCCATTGACGAGTTACTTATTGAGGTGTCATACAAATTTACAATAATAGAACTACTAATATTCAGTGTGATAATAAATGTAAAATAGTTAGAAAAGCCATTAGGGGTGCTTGTAATGAATCTTTAAAAAACGATATGATAAATACATATAAACCCCTTATTAAAAGGAAGAAAATGAATTATATAAATAGAAAGCAAAAGTAAATATTGACCTTTCTAAACTAGATCCTAGGAAGTTTTGGAGAAAAAATTTAATTTATAAAACTAAAGATAATAATATAGTTCCCTTGAAGGAATGGCATTCCTACTTTAAAAATATTTATGAATCCCCTAACACCATGGACACCATTTCAAACATTCGTATGGAGGGTAAAAGCTTTCTTTAAAAGACATAGATTTTGGGATTAAGCGGCTCACAACTAGGAAAGTTAATGACATTGAAGGCAACTAACATGAAAAATTTAAAATCAGAGGGCCTATCGCCATCCCTCACATTCACAAGCTCTTTAATTTTATAATGAAAACTTCCCTAAAGCCCGGATCAAGCTTCATTGCACCTATTTTTAAAAGGGGGGATAAAAACATTCCCTCTATTTTTAGGACTATTATGATTTAGTCTCATTTAGCCAAGTTGTACATAATTATTTGAAAAGGAAACTTAATCTCTTGCTAAAAAGCCATGAAAAAATAGCTAGGCCAAGCTCAGTTTAGGAGATATCATTCAATTATGGACCACCTCATTACTCTTAGGTTCATTATCAAGGAGTGTTGCAACAATAAACCAATTTCCTGCATCATTTTGTTGACTTTAGAAAACCTTTTGACACAATTCCTATGACAAACCTTTGGAAGAGGTTGGAAGAGATAAATGTTCCTTTTGAGTTGAGAGTTGTTGTAACAAGTTTATATGGGAATATTATTACCAAGTTTAGGGCCACCGAGGGTTGGTTAGAATAAATTAATTGGAATATGAGAGTCAAGCAAGGGTTTTCATTATCCCCTACCTTTTTGGCATATACATTGATAAGTTAGAAGAGTGTTTGAAGGAAGCAAGTTGTGTTCACACAATCCTTACTTGTATAGTCATCACTCTTCTTCTTTTTGTTGGTGATATTTTTCTTTTGGCAAAGAGTCCTTCCAACATTGGCAAGCAACTAAGAATCCTTCAAGATTTTTGTTCCAAGATGGGTATGATTATTAATACTGAAAACTCAAAAGTTGTGATAGTGAAACCCAAAAAATCACATATGATACTCTTCTAAATGATAATGACTTAGAGGAAGTGCTTTCGTACAAATATCTTGGAATCAAATATCCATCGCAAACTCAACTAGAATTATAGCATTGATAAAATGATTAATGGAGGGGGGGAATATTATCATGGACTTGAGAACAATTGTAAATTAACATATCTTTAGATATGGGATAAAAAAAAACCTCCTCTTTGAAAATTTCGTTACTCCTGCTATTTTATATGGATTTGAAATTTGTGGATGCAGTATCTTCAAATATTCATGGAGAAAGCTAGAATAAATGCAAAAGAAAATTTTAACCTATAATCTCAAAGTTAAAGGAAATACACTCTATCCTATCATACTAATTGAAGGAATTATTTCCCTCATTGAGAGCAAGGTTATGACCAAGTATCTAATGTATAAGAAGAGGTTAAACAACATGGAAGAAAAGAGGCTTCCTAAAATTGTCTTAAGCTCTAGCCAAAACCACCTTTAACTTAAGCAGGGATGGCATAAGGACACCCAGTCTTGGCTAGACCTTTGGGGGATAAAGGAAGGGATCATTCTATAGAATAAGGATAATAATAAAAATATTACTACCTCAAATTTTAAGGAGAAATTGTGGTGTGATAAGGAGTTAGAGGGGAAAAGGAAATTAAGATATTTATAAAGAGGTGATCAACCCAAATCTTGAAAATAAAAAATATATCTTTGTCTTGACTAGTGTAACAAAGAAAATAAACATTGTTAAAATAAGAACAAATTCTTGTGAGTTCCATAGTGAAATTGGGTGTTGGTCAATTCTCATAACCCTTGGGATGAAAGAGTTTGTCACCTTTGTAAGTTTGAAAAGGTTGAAGATGAAAATCACTTTCTCTTAGATTGTCCATCATATATTTACATTAGATCTAACTTTCAAAATATTTTCTGTGCTACCAACTTTCTTTATCTTTTAACTTAACAAAACAATAATAATCTTACGACACTTTTCTTAATATTTTTTTACCAACAATAAACTTTTAAAAAAATTCAAGTAAGATCTTATCTTCTTAAAATATAATATGTCATCATTATTATAAAAATGATATAATACTTCATGATCACAAAAATATACAAATACAAACCTTACTATTTAAAAAAATAAGTTCGAGAAAATAAAAATATATATTATATATATCATGCAAATTTTCGTCCTTAAAAAAATTAGATACTATAATTAATATTGGATTGTGACAATAAAGATTAATAGGAATTTTACAATTTAAATTTTACGTTAACATTAACGTACTTTTATGTGGGTACCAATGTGTAGAAGTTCCCATAGGTGGTGGAGACAACTCATATAAAAAGTGAAGATATCAACATTGAAGTGGGGCAATGACCATTATTGCTTTTCAAGGGAGTGGACAATTATTCTCATTCAATTGTGGCAGAACAACTTATTTCTTTTTAAAATAGTAAAATTATTGGATCACTATGATATATATAAAAAAATATTTACTATGGCTAATATAGTTGTATAGTGTGCGATTTTAGATATCTTATTAAAAATGGCTTTAATTTTATATTAATATATGCACATTTTGCTTTAGATTTAATATAGTTAAATTAGACTAAAACAATGAATAAATAAATATTTCATCATTTAGTTAAAATAGGTCTATTACATATTTGATAAAAGCTAAATAATAAAAAGCACTTCAACTAATCATCAATTTAGAATTTTTTTTGTTGATGTTATTCTAGTGAATAGAATTAGTTAATTAAATATATTTATATTATATATATATATATTATATATTGAGAATAATAAATTAATTATATTTCTTTTAAGCATTCATTAAACACAATATTATAGAACTATCTCCCAAATATATCGGGGACCTATCACTTCTACAATGATATGGTTAGTGATCCCCATATAATACTCATAAAGTTTGAATAGAAATCTTACTAAGATATTTTTCATTGTTCTCTATCTATATTAACAATTGTCAAATGTGAACTAAAGTTATCCAATAATTCACATTAATATAATAATATTTCACATTAAATTAACAATTATATAATAATTATAATTATAATTCACATTAAGTTAACAAGTTTTGTGTTGTACATTAAGTTACTTTTGTGTTGTATGAGAAAGGGAAGTGACATCTTTTAATTATAAATGTTTCACATTTCATGTTGGATGAGAAAGGACCATCATTTATTTTAATTGATTTTACTAAATTCGATCACCATTGTGTGGCACTTCATCTCTTTATTAAAAAATCTTTGATATTGTATAATTTAGAATCTTAACATTAATTTTGAATTCTAAGCATCAAGGAAAAAAAATATCACGTTAATACTTTATGTCTTTGTCTCCTTAATGAAAAATGTTAGAAAAAACATATGAAATGTGAGGGTTAAGGTGCCACATGGCATATTACTTTTATCCAATAACTTTTTTCCATACTGATCCAGTCGTATCCCTCTTGCAAGATTGATAATGGTTGTACCTTAGTCATCATTTTTTCCATACTGATCCAGTCGTATCCCTCTTGCAAGAGATCTTACAAATTGATAATGGTTGTACCTTAGTCATCATGGCAGAATTAGAACAAAATGAAACCCACCAATCACGTTTTAAATAAACCAAATTAATATATTTAAAATAATAAGTTATTTCTTTGGGATAATGTAAACCTGAGATATTGTTACATTAATTTTTAGTCAATCATGATTAATAGCAGGGTCAATGCATTACCGAATGTGCTATATCCTCTTGCCACGGGGATAATAAGTATAGTTTTTTATATTGTTTTATGTTTTAATATATTTAGTTTATTTAAGTATTATTTTTAAAACAAGAGAAAGTGTTTGATAGATTTTTCAAAAAAAATATATATTATGTGAAGAAAAAATATGTATTTTTTTTATTATTATATAATATTTCTAAAAGATAAAATCTAAAAATTTTATTTTTTGAAATTTATCTCCCAAAAATTATAAATTAAAATTCAAGAATGTAATTATAGGTAAAAATTTGAAATTTTTATTATTTAAATTGTTATGTTTGAATTAATAAAATGGATTTGACACTTTGAGAAATTCTTATTATACTAGAATTATGCAATTTTAGTAATGGAATCTGTAATTCTAACAATTTTTCCATTTTTGGGGTTGAAATTTGGAGAAAAATAATAAAAAAAATGTACTCAGAAATCATCCAAAAATAAAATGTTTAGTCTAAACATTTGCATAACATAGATATGTATTTACATAAAATGTTTGGAAAAAAGGTAAAACTTATGCAACTCAAGTTGTACTATGAAAGGATCTTTTTGGAACACATTGGAGGTTTTAGAGAACGATGGCGGCTAGGGTTTGAAGAATACATGTTCAAGCTGCAATCATAGTACCAAATCTGAAGGAGGACAATGCCAGAGCGGCAGAGCTTCGCAGAAGAGGGCAGGTTCTAACCCAACATATGAAAAACGCGGGATCCAATGGGACCCCATCTTATAAACAAACAATGATGCACAAGGATAAAACTGCACTGGACGGGGTGCAAATTTCAGGCGCTAAGAAGACAGGAAAGGAGGATCTGACCAATAAAGGAAAGCTAAATAGCGAGGGCAAAGATACCCAGAAACGAAAATAAATCATTGGCAGCAACACAGCTGACAAAGACAAGGAAAACCGTTCCCCAGAAAAGATATCACAAGAAAAGGAGCTTGGGGATGAATGAACAAGGGAAAAGGAGGATCAAAACCAACAAAAGGAAGGATAGGAAGGAACAGCTTCGGGGGCCAAAAAGAAGGAGACCCAAGGACCTTGCAAGCCTAAAGCTACTGAAACCCTACGGGTAATAATCTCTAACCCAGAACTACAGGCGTACCGTGAACACATGGCAGAACATGCAGTGATTTGCAAGTTTATTGGATTCTGGCCAATAGAACGAGCCCTGTGCTTGTGGATCAAGCAGCAATGAAAACCCAGAGTGATTGTAAGACTCCACCTAGGGGCAAAAGGATTCTTCACAGTGGTATTCACCAATCTGGATGACAAGGATCGTATCTTTGATGGAGGCTCATGTTTCTTTGCCTCAGCAAGTCTATACATGAGACCTTGGAAGCCCAACTTCGCACCAGAATAGGAAACCTTCAAACAGGTACCGGTTTGGATTCGCTTGTTTTCTCCACCGATTGACTACTAGGGATATGCAGCACTAGAACAAATAAGCAATAAGTTAGGCACCTTCACCAAAGCCTCAGAGGCAACATTACAGAAGAGATACACCTCTTGTGCTAGGATCTGTGTCGAGATGGATGTTTCAGGAGGTTTGCATGAGGGTCTATGGTTGGAATACAGAGATGAAATGTATTTTCAAGCTATAGACTATGAGCAGATCCCATTTTGTTGTAGGAAATGTCATGAACATGGACATTTTATCAAAGAATGTGCAATGAACAGAACAACGGAGAAACCCAAGGAAAAGACAAGGGGTAAGAATAAGGAGGCTTTTATTCTACCTCATGCTAGGCAGAGAGAAAACAAAAGGCAATAAAATAAAACAAGTACATCCATCAGAAGCACTGGCAATGCTTTTGAGGTGTTGGAATCAGAGACAGAACTAGAGGACACCCATCTAGAGCGTGAACCATTGCATGGAAGCCAAACCACAACCACACCAGGGACACAAGACCCCATTTCTAATCCATCAAGCAACATCCCACTTGCTCCGGAACCAACAGAAGGACTGGAAGAAGATTCAGAAATGATGACTAGCAAAATGGGGCTCAAGGATATGGAACTGAGTGACATTCTTGAACAGGAAGGTATGGATCTACCAAACATGGTAGAACAATGGAAAAAGAAAGGCATTGAACACATATCGAAAGAGGAGGTGAACAGAATCAACACATTATTCATAGCAAGACAACAAGTAGAAATGGACTTGCATAGAAGAAGCTTGGGTACAGCAAAAGGTCTAGGGGTGAGAGCTCAGGGACTGCATCAAACTACAGCCAATCCAAAGCACCGGAAAAAATGAGGACGAAGAACAAACAATGAAGCATTAGAAGAGCTCAGTCAAATGCTACTAAACTCAAGTAAGATGAAAGCCCTCGAGGCTTTCACACTCACTTCCTAAAAATTTGTTAATTATGAAAGTACTTTCATGGAATGCTAGAGAGCTAAATAATATAAAGAAGCAACGGTTATTAAAGAAAAAATTCAAGAAGGAACAACCAAATATGATTTTTTTGCAAGAAACTAAATGCTCTAGCAAAACAATGGAAAAAATCAGTAGAAAATTGGGCAAAAGAATGGAATTCCTAGAAACAGAAAGAAATGAATGGGAAGGGGGCTTAGCCATTCATTGGAATCCTCAAGTACTCCAGCTTATATCTTCTTAAGCTACCCGATCTCACATCTCAATAGAAGTCCAAATGGTAGGGAATCCAAACACTTATCTCTGTACAAATGTTTATGGCCTTCAGAAACTAGAGGCAAAATTGCTATTGCTTAGAGGACTATCCAACTTGCAGCAGAGATATCCCAACGCAAAAGCTATTTCGGAGGAGATTTTAATATGATCACTTCGCTTACGAAAAAAAAGGAGGCGTCAGAACGCTCAATCGAGATATGGAAGCTTTCAAAGACTTTATCAAATCAGCCAAGCTAGTAGACATCTTCCCCAAAAGTGGGGCTTTCACATGGAACAATAAAAGAGGGGGGGATAGGCAAATCACCTCTAGACTGGATAGGTTCTTAGTGACAGAAACCATCCTTATGGAAGGGATTACTGTGGATTCAGACATACTACCAAGTGGAGGCTCAGACCACTGGCCCATAACAATGAATGCGGCCATCCTGAGCACACCAAGAAATAAACCTTTCAGATTTGAAAAATTTTGGCTCAGTCATCCAGATTTCACTTCGAAAATAAAACAATGATGGAATGAACCGATAGGTATAAGAGGTACTAAAATGTACATTCTCCAAGCTAAAGTTAAACATATTAAAACCATGTTAAAATCCAGGAATCAAGAAGTCTTTGGTAACACATTTAAAGATAATAAGGTGTTGGAGGAGCAATTGGAACATATTCATAAGGAATGGATCCGTAGGAATATTAATCAAGAAACAATGAACACAGAATAAAAACTCATGCAGAATTGGGAAGCCAGATGCCAACAGGAGGAAACTCTATGGAAGCAAAAATCTAGAATTCAGTGGCTTAAGGAAGGTGAAAAGAACACAAAATTATTTCACAGATCTGCCATTGACAACAGGAGTGGTAATAAAATATTAAGAATAAAGGATGATCAAGGGACCTCTGCGCAAACTCATCAGGAGATTTCAGCCCTCCTCACAAACCATTTTAGCCAAATTGCTTTAGAACCTATCATTGACAAAGAGGAATCTATCAGGGATCTAATGACTTCTATTCCCAAGCTTATCACAAAGGATCAAAACAAGGCTCTAAATTGAGCGATCACCTTGGAAGAAGTGGAAGAAGCAGTGAAAGATATGCCAAATGGTAAGGCGCCAGGACCGGATGGTTTCACCATCGACTTTTACAAAGCCAGTTGGGAAATAATCAAAACAGAGATTTGGGAAGTGGTGGAAGATTCTCGGCGCTCCTCATCCATTCTAAAATCCCTCAACTCCACCTTCATAACCCTTATACCAAAGGAGGAGGAAGCAAACACTCCGTCGAAGTTTCGGCCAATTGCATTGTGCAATGTTCTGTATAAGATTATCTCTAACGTCATAGCTAACAAATTAAAGCCAATTCTTCTAAGGATCATTTTGGAAGAACAATCTGGTTATGTAGAAGGGAGACAGATTATGGATAACATATTGCTAGCTCAAGGGATGATTCATACTCTCCAAACTAAGAAAATATCTGGCATGCTAATGCAGCTAGACCTTTCGAAGGCATATGATAAAGTCAGCTGGAACTACCTGGAGGCCATTTTGGATGCCTTTGGCTTTGCAAAGAAATGGATAATATGGATCCTAGCCCTGATTAAGTCCACCAGAGTTTCCATCCTGGTTAATGGAGCACCCATAGCCCAATTTACACCTTCGAGAGGTATACAACAAGGGAATATGTTGTCCCCCTTTCTGTTTGTAATACTTATGGAAGGTCTTAGCCGGATTATCAGAAAGGCTAAAGAGGATGGCTTAATTTAGGGACTCCAACCCCTGCCTTCATGCCCTGTAACAACTCATCAGCATTTTGTCGATGACACAATGCTGCATGGCACACCTTCAATCAAAGAAGCTCTTGGTTTTAAAAACATTCTCAATCATTTCAACCTTGCTTCAGGTAAGGAACTTAATCTAGCTAAATCTTCCATATTCTTTTTTAATACGCACCCAGCAGTCCAGAAAAATATATCTAATGTCCTCTGGTTCAAAAGGTGTAACCTCCCTTCCAGATACCTAGGCATTCCACTGACAGACAAACCCTGGCAAAAAATTCATTGGGAGAAAATGCTAGCCAATCTAGAGAAGCGTTGTCAGCATTGGACTCATAGAACCCTTAACTTTGCAGGCCGCCTAGTCCTCACTAAATCTGTCCTCCAGGCCATTCCTCAATTCATGCTATATTTTCTCCCGACACCTAAAGGTGTGCTTTAGAAAATCCGACTCATCCAGAAAGCTTTTTTATGGTCGGGAAACTCAGTTAAACAGAAGTGGTCCTTAATGGCATGGGACAAAATCTGCAAACCCAAATACCTAGGTGGGTTAAACCTTCAAGACCCTTATACTGTCAACCGAGCTTGTGGAGCCAAGTTGTGGTGGAGATGGGTTAAAGAACCGGACATTCTCTGGGCCAAACATTGGAAAGCCAAGTATGCAGTTCATTATAGCCCTCAGAATCTGATCAGGATGCAGGAACCTCCAGAAGGATCTCCAATCTGGAACCTTGTCAGAGCTAACCAAGGCATAATTCATGAATATAGTTTTTGGGAAGCCCGTAATGGACAAACTGCTCTATTCTGGGAGGATGTGTGGCAACAATTACCTAAGCTTGAAAGCCAAGATTTCCTCACCATTCAGAGAAGATACCAGGAACTAGGGAAGATCACCATAAATCATTACTGGAAGCCTAACAATCCTAATCAAGCTTGGAGACAATGTATCTTCAATGATACATTGCAACCAGAAGAGAGGGACAACATGATGAGGGCACTGCAAATAGAGTTGGCTAAAAGGAATATAAGAAATGTTGATGATGCAGATCAATTGCACTAGGGCAAGCTCAAGGGGGGTAATTTCTCCCTCAAAGAAGCAAGAGTATGTATTGAAGAAAGAGACCAAGGGGAAAATGTCAATTGGTATAACAGAGTATGGGATGTTGAATTATGGCCGAAGATTAAAACATTTCTTTGGCTCTTGATGCATTGAAGAACTCTTACCTGGGACAACCTTCGAAAAAAAAGGGTTCATAGGCCCCTCAAGGTGCCCCCTGTGTGAAAACGAGGAGGAATCCATGAATCACCTCCTCAATATTTGTAACTGGACAGAAAGCCTATGGAACTGGATGGAAACCATATTCAAGAGTACAAACAGGGACATAAACTCAATACAGGAAAGCATAGTGAATTGGTGGAGTAATTTTTCCAAATCCCAAACAATCAATACATTATGGAAATTAATCCCGGGGTTCATAGTGTGGTCAGTATGGAAAGAACGTAATAGAAGAGTGTTTCAAACTGAAGATAAAACTATAGAGTTTATCAGAGCCACCATACTGCAAAATATGAGGGAAACTGCTCTTACCAGATGGAAAGCAGAACAGAACAAGGATTTATCAGGGATGAACTTACAAATTCTGCAAATGTTTGGAATTGAAGCAGGCACCATCCTTAGTTCGTCTAAACCGTGACAACAGCTAGGCCCCTCCATGAATGTTTGGTTACCACCACCAACAGGCTTTCAAAAACTCAATCTTGACTGGGCATCTCAAGGCAATCCTAGACCGGCAGGGATAAGAGGTTTCGTCCGATATAACAAAGGGGAAATTCAACATATTTTTAGTCAATCTTTGGGAGAAGGCACCAACAATGAGATGGAATTCGCGGCTTTAGAACAAGGGCTCTGAATACTAATTCGCCTTAGAAAAGGAGCTATAGTGGTGGAAGGGGATTCTCTTTTGGTTATGAATGCCACAAGGAAAATGCAGATGGGGTCGAAACCGGGTAAGGTAACGAAGCACTGGAGGTTGGCCAAGGTCACAAAGCTCATAGTAGAGCACCTCTCAAGCCTCGATGGAATCATTCTATGAGCGATAAGAAGAACGACAAATGTGGTGGCTGATTTTCTAGCCAACTATGGGATCGATCAACACATTACTTACCCGGACACTTCTTGGCATGATGTCACATGCACAGAACTTTGGGATAAGTGTTTACATATTTCGAGACAAGACATTTGTTACAGGGAGGAGGGGTGCAGCAGTACGATGGCACACGCCTTAATAATGAATGAAGATAGCCATTAAGGCTCACTTCCTGGATCATAATACCCTGATATGGATTGGGGAGGGCAGAGACCATCTCCCATAGTGGAAGATGAAGAAAATCCTGCAGAAGAATGATTGTCAGAGAATTCTAGGCTTAGCGGATGACACGTGGCCCATGACAAAAACCTCAAGCATAACAAATCAGTTGCCTTGGATCATAGGCAGGGAAAGGCGTGTTGGAAAAGAAAGAGAAGTAACTCAGCTAGAATCTGTAGATCTATGCAGGCCTTACTCAACCAATATGCTCTTCCCTCCACTATAATTATAGTGTCTAACCAAAGAGCTCCCACATCTTTTGCTTCTCACCCGACTCTTCGTCCTAAGAAATCTGCTTGTTTCTTGGTCTGGTTCTCTGAAGAGTTTCCTTCACCCGCTGTCACATACAACAGCACTATGTCGACTGGGGGTTATCGCAATGAGTCAGCCAGTAGAGAACTGAAAAGAGCTAGGGAGGCATATGATACTCAAGTCTCGGCCAGAGGGAAGAAGATAATTGAGGAGTTGGAAGCTGAAGTAAATGAGGAGCAGGAGAGGCTAGATATGCAATCAATTGAGGAGGAAATTGAGTGGATTACAGACCCAGGAACCCAGGCTACTAGAGCCACACAGTTTGTTAAGACACAGAGTGAGGCGTGGCACATGAAGACCATGCTGGCCAAAGCTCTGGTCAAACAGGGGGAAGCCATGAAAGAAGCTTACTACACAACAACGTTGGCTTCGGCTAAAAACTCTGCTAGACTTGACTCCCTGGAAATATGCATGAAGTCACTCACAAAGGAAAATCAAAATACTGGCAGAGGATCTGAGGGCCTTCACCAGGCTTTTTAAACTCTTTGTCCAACAAGGTATGAACATTGTTGTTGAATTTCCAGCGAAAGTTATCAAAGCCCCTGTGGAGCAACACTAGAATGCCTAGAAAGCTCAGAAATCTGAACATGGTAATGCAGCAGCTGGCCCTAGTGCCACTTTCAAAGATTACATAGAACTTGAGCTTTAGGGTTGGTTGTGCACTCTACTCCCCCGCCAGCCTTTGAAGACTTCTTGTTTGAATTTTGATCTTCCTAGTCACTCTTTTGTTTTGTCAATGGATTCAAGCAGCCCTGCATGGCCAGCCCCTCTAGTTTATCGTACTAAATGGAAAGTTCAATTAGTTTGTTTTTTTCTGTGTCTTGGTCAGGCCTGTCTTCTCTGGATGCAGGCCAAGGTTTTTATAGTTTTCAGTTCCACTTTTGATCGACCAAGCGGAAAGCGGAATGGTCTGTAGGGTCATTTTGACCTATGTATTTTATGTAATTTTGTGAATTAATATACTTTTACTGACTTACAAAAACAAAAGTTGTACTATGAAAAACATTTAGCTTATCAAGGTTTATTACATGTAGCTAAAAATTTAATAGATTGTATTGTTGGAACATATATATGTATATTTTTTAAAATTAATTTTTAGTTTTAAATTTCTACAAAATCAAATGTAAGTTTTGATATGTGTTTGATAATTTTTTTGAAACCTTGAAGGATTCCCTTGTTAGAATATCTAAATGGAGATTGGCTGCCAAACACAATAGAGGTTGGAAATCTCAAAGATCTCTACTAGGTCTGAACTTGTGAGCAATAACCTTCTTATTAAGAATATTGAGAACATGTCTTATGCACATGCTTCAACCAATTTAATTAACGCATGGACTTTAAATGTTTAGAAATATATCATCTTACCTTTAAGCACTTAAGTAAAAATGAGACAGTCAATATCTTGCTATACCCAATTAAATCTGGTAAGAAAAAATGTAATTAACAAAATCTAAACTTACATGAAAAAATAATAACTTTTAAGCTAAACCCAATTCACAACACAAAATTTACTATATATTTATAAATCTAAAATTTA